>WBMZ01010158.1:0-49327 GCA_013400975.1 Atrichornis clamosus
TTCCCCCTTCAGACCTAGTTTAACGCCTTCTCAATACACGCAAACAGAAACATCTCCAACTCTTTCTCGGGACTCTGCACTATTTTAACCTTTCAAAAAACTTGGCAACCATTAAAGGTTGAAAAGAATGATAGTCAGATGTGAGTGTTTCCTGGAAATATTTCACGAGGCTCGGGGTGTAAATTATGTTCTACAAGGACATTAGTCATCCATCTTTCATGTGGCCTTCCCTTTCCAGCTTATCATATTCTCTTGTCCTATCTTGCTTCAGAATAAATGGCAAACCTGTCAAGAGAGGGGGAGGTACTTCCCCAAGCTGTTTATGAAGTGACTGGCACCCTCCAGCTTCAGTTCTGTCTGAATACTTTCAAGCACATAAAACACAATAATGACATGTCCAAAACACAGGAAAGGGGTAAGCAAACCAGAATTGGTGAGTAAGGATGCTACAGGAAACTACCTAAAAGCAGATGAGTTCTGTCTGGTATTGTTGCTCTCTAGGTGATTAAGAGTAGAGATTTTAAAAGGTGCTATTTTTCTAAGAAGCCTCATTCTGCTCAATTCACAAGACAGGATTTTCTCCATCCAGTGAGAGCCAAGATAAGCAATCTGTCCATCCAGTGCCAGGTTTTGAAGTGTGAGGGTCTGCGATACCACACCAAAACCTTTGAGGAGACTACAGGGAGGCAGGCTATGTCTGCAGGACCATTTATGTTGCTAGATATGCTGGGATCAGTGCCAGGGTGTGCATCAGAAAGTTTTCAAAACTAACTCAGTGTCTTACCTAACATCGTTAAATCTTCCATGGCAAGTTTGTCCTAGCAAGTTGCAATTGCAAAGCCATTTCAGACACTCACCCCCAAACTGTTTTGTGGGAAGCCAGAGAAAAAAAGCAATCACAAAAAATTTTTTCACCTAAGCCAAATATTATGCATATTTTGTTCAAGTAGAAACTGAAGGATTTATTCCTACCAAGGTTTTTTTTACTACCAAGAAGCTCCCAACACCCAACTTCCTAGTATTAAAAAAATGCCACCTTTCCTCCTGCCTTAACACAGGCTCACAAAAGTCTCAGTGCCTTTTAATGCTTCAACAGATAGTCTAATATTTTTAAGTTGCCGTAAATCAATGTGTTTTTAGCTAAAGTAGGTCTTGAGCAATGTTTTCATGAGAAATTCTCTGGACCCTCAATGCAGGAAATATCTGAGATTCCTGAAGAAGAGCAGTATTAGCAGAGCAAGGTGATGATGTTCAGTCTGCACCTCGAGCTTTTGTTACTGGGATGAGAAAGGTTTCAAGGCAGCTGAAGTTTGAGACATTCTGGCTTCTGATGGAAGTTTAGTAGCTCACATGCTCCAAGAATTAAATTCTAATAATTTACCAGAAGGGTTTTTTAATTAGGAGAGTAAAAAGGGAAATAAGACAATACAGCCCTGATTTAAATCCTCATATATTTTTCCCTTTTTATTTTCAAATATGTACCTTGTGAGTTTCATATGATATGATGATTGATATGATATGATATGATATGATATGATATGATATGAGGAGGAGAGAAAATGAAAATAAAAAAAAAATACAGGAGAAAAAAGNGAAATAAGACAATACAGCCCTGATTTAAATCCTCATATATTTTTCCCTTTTTATTTTCAAATATGTACCTTGTGAGTTTCATATGATATGATGATTGATATGATATGATATGATATGATATGATATGATATGAGGAGGAGAGAAAATGAAAATAAAAAAAAATACAGGAGAACAAAGCCTTCTCACCCATCAGACATTTTTGTGTAATTAACAAGGCAAATTCCTCAGGTCAGAGTCTCACCCATGGGGATTTTCCACTTCCCCACTCTCGAGGAGCACAGAGGTTGTTGCACATCAGCACGCACTGACCCCCACAGAGAAGTGAACTGTCAGATAAGAGATTGCTCTCGTTCCCTCCAAGCTCTCAGGAAGGTATGCAGTGCACAGACCAGTGTTTGTATTGCACTGTGAAGGCAAGGATTTTGGCCAAAAGAAGCTGGCAGCCCTGGCTTTTTAATGAACCCTGTGCTGACAGGCCTGGTTGTGAGCTGTTACAGATGTGCCCCGGACAGTCTAACGAGACGCAGGAAATTCAGGAGGCCAAAAAATTTCTTTGGGTTTTTTGGATATGATGGTCATATCAAACCTGCTTGTGTTCTACCTGGCATCACCAAGCAAGGGGTATGCTAGCTGTCCCTAATAAAAACATTTCCATCTGGGGTAAAGGCACTGATGTGTGTTGATTGCCATAAGGGGAAATAAAAGAAGGGCTGAGTCACTAGTCAAGAATGGAAGCACAGGCAGGACAGGATCCTGCAGTGGCACACTAATTATAGTAACATTTTCTGTGATTCCCCTGCTATGAAATCACAGATGCAGGAGCATGAGTGGGGGCTGCAGTGTGAAAGGAATTGGCCGGGATGAATGATCTGGCAAGTAAGGGAAAACAAACCCTTGGTGAGAGAACAAGAACCCCTGAAGAATTCTCCTTCCTGCATTGGAGTGTCCCGCTGATGTGTCCAGTGTGGAAGAGGCACCTTTTCCCAGTGTTTTAGCAGAGTGCTCTGGTATTTCTCTTAGAGCATGAGTCAGACGCAGGGGTTGCCAAAAAGCCATGCCAAGTCCTGCTCTCAGTTACATGTGCCCACAACAACTGGGCACAGGAGCAGAGAGTGTCTCAGCACCAACGGAGACACCAGAGCAGCTGTGGACTGCTCTGTGCAGCTCTGCAGCTCCTCTCTTTCACCTCTGTTCTCTCTCTCAAGTCTGGTTAGCAACTGGATTGCACATGGTGTTGCTAATTGTCAGGCCTGCAAACTCGATCAGATCAATGGTAAAAGTCTGCATTTACTGTTATTTGACAGATAAAACCTCTTTATAACTGATCTAACTCATGTAGCTGACGAAGGACTAGCCAGCAGATGCCCCAGTTTACTTGCTCTTTGTCATATGGACAGGCTTAGATATAAAAAATGTGTGGACAAGAGTCCATGAAACAAAACAGGACACATACACAGACCTTTCCCAGCAGAGCTAGGTCCATTTGCCAGAACTGTAAAGCTACATAAGATATGCAACACTGACATCTATTGGCACTCAAACTGCATACCGCTCCCTGCCTGTTTATTCCGTGGCAATACTTTTAGCCGTGCTGGCAATGCCATCAGTGCATGTGCCACGCTGTTGCAG
This sequence comes from Atrichornis clamosus, assembly GCA_013400975.1. NCBI lineage: Eukaryota > Metazoa > Chordata > Aves > Passeriformes > Menuridae > Atrichornis > Atrichornis clamosus. Next base: position 3,223 of record WBMZ01010158.1, read on the forward strand.
CAGCATGCTGCCACTCCAGGGCACAGCCCCACAAGCTGGCAGAGCTGCCCTGTAAAGAGCTTCTGGAATAACTTGCCATTAGGACACTGAATAATTTAGTCTTGGCTGTGAATGGCCTATTCCCTTTACACAATATGAACTGCAGCGAGTCCATGCTGCTACGGTCCCCACTCACAGTGGGCCCCCTCTTTTTGGAGTGTTTGGGGTTTTTTTTAAAGACATTTCCAATTGTGTAAACATTTTTTTGTAGCAAATACATTGTCTTGTGACACGCTGCATTCTAGGGAGGGGCTTCACTTCAAGAATTTCTTCTCTCTTGAAAACCCAGTGGTTCTCCAAGGGTCAGGAAGTCAGAAACAAGGCTGCTAGTAAAACTGTTTCCTCTCTTTGGCTGTGAAGTCCCTGAGGCTGTATGCAAGTCGAGCTTCAGGGTACTACAGTGATCTTCAACCTCCTGATTTCCCAGCCCCTGAGGCAATTGCCAGCCTGTGAGTTTTGAAAGTCTTGGGTTAGTGTTTTTAGATCACACAATGTACCACACCCAGATGTTTCAATCTGACAAAATGTACAATTTTAAGATCAAGTCTAACTGTCAATGTAGGGCAGCCACCATGTTCACCATTAAACTATGTCCAAGTGCCATATCCACACATTTTTTGAACATTTCCACTATGGCGACTCCACCACTTCAAACAGAAACATTTTTCAGAAGAGTGTATCTCTAACCATAGACCTTTACAAATCAGGTTGTGTTCTCTACACCTCACGGGAGTTGTTGTCATTTATGATGATATATTTATAGATGTCTAATTTATAAATCAGCAGTCCCAGAGGTGTTCTAATACCAAGTTGAGGCACCAGTGAAATAATAATTTGTGGTCTGAGCATCTGTTTTATATCCAAGAATAGTGGCATGAATCACTAGTCTTAAACAAGCACTTCATATTCTATAATGCACTATCTGAATTTAAAGCAGTTACAGATTTCATTTTGAGATGCCTTTTGACCAGGGTATGCTGGTGGCAGTGGCCAGTCCTTGTATTACACCAGTAAAATTTTTTTATTTTCTGGATTTCCAACTCATTTTCATCCTTGGGCTAACACAGAAAATTTGCACCAGAAACTCCTGTTACATATTGAAAGGTTCTCTTTATTTAACCTGCTGATTTAAAATTCATTTTTTGCTGATGTAGGAAGAGTTCATTAAATTAAATTACTGATTAGCAAATTGAATGCAAAGTACACTTTCCCTTAATTCCTCTTACACGTACCATTTATTCAATAAAATAAATGTAAGATTGCCTAAACTATTCACACAAGCCTAGAAGACAATTCAGTCATTTCCAATCAGTTTCTGCACATCCAAAAAAAGTTTGTAACATCTGTTTTTTGCCAAGTAAAGCATGCTGTGTACCTCTGATGCACCCAGAATGTCCCAAACTGGCTGCCTCTGGGCAGAATCACAAATGTCATTTCCTTTCTGGAACAGAGATTATCCAAACTGAGCCCACGAGCTCCCTGACACTGGTCATTTCCATTTCCATGCTGTCTGACTCCTTTGTGATTCTGCCTTTCCCACATGCACGACATCATCAGCTTCCTGGAAAGCTGAGACAAGGTAATAGCTTTGTAGTTACATAATGCCTACATCATGCAGTCATGGTGGAGTCAATTACACACAATGTCCTTCCTGCTTCTTTCATTTTCTATCTCTGTGTCTTGAGAACTACCTGGTATGTATTGTTTGCAGCATCCCAATCTGCTTCATTTGACATTATTCTCACTTCATCCTTATGATCCTAACATCTAAAATACAACTAAATTTGGTGATAAATATATTTTTCCCTTCTCATAGGTTCTTTGTTCCCTTGTAGTATTTTTTTTTAATTGAGATGAGTATTTGCCCTAAGGCTGTTCGATTCTCAACAGATTTTGTTCCTTCTAAATAGAAGAACCTTTGAAATTCAATCCCTGAGCTCTATAGCCCAATTGACTTCACTGGATATTCAATCCACCTGAATACAAATTCATAATAAACTGTTTCAGTTAGCATATTTATGATCCTGATGACAGGTGAACACAATGGAGGAATGGACTATGATGGTTGGTAAGGGATTTCATTTGTCTTTCAGTTTTAAAAACCCTCTATTACCATACATATCTATAACTTTCTGTTGTCAATAATCCTAAAATTAGTTCAAGAAAATTCTTTCAAGACTATGGTCTTTACTCTCTAGTTATGGTTCTGCAGTATCTGAGTGGTGAAATTCATGGATTACTTATAGTCATATATTTTTAAAAGCATCTTCAACTACTTTTTAATCTCTGTCATGGAGGTTTCATACCACGCTCATTTCCCTGTAGTAGAATTGAAAGCAGAGAGGTGTACCAGTTTTTCTTACTCTGCAGTGCTTGTCATTTTTTACACTGACACCCTTCCCCGCTGCCATTCCTGTGGCAGTCCTTCCTAGCTCACAGCTCTGTCAGCTGGTGGCATCACCTGGCCTCCCAGCACGGCTTGGATAAACACACTCTGTGAAACAACACCCTATTTGTTTCTAGAGGTAAAACACAGAGGTAAGGAAATGCAGATCTGAAGCTGCAGAAAGTCTCAGGAGGTTGATTTCAAGGGATCCTTTAATGCTTAAATTTGCAGTGTCACAGGACAGCCCCAGAACTGCTTGTGGAACCCTTGACTACTGTCAGCAGTGAAGGCTCAGGGCCAAAGGAGCAAGCTTTGCGAGTGCCCCCTTGTCCACCACATGAAAAGTCAGCAGCTTGGCTGGAGGGCTTTGATTTAAACTGGGATTTCCTGGCACAGATAGCACAGCAGGCTGTGTCTGCCAGAGAAACTGGTCTTTCTCTGTTTTTCTTCTCAGTGCCTAAGACTTTACTTTCATAATGTTTTGTGCCATCCTTTCAGTATATCTTTTGCTGTGATTTTTGCTTGTACAATAAAAGGCAACAGTATTATTTCTGCCTTTACATACAGTCTGAATAAATCCATGTTTCTAAGTTAACATTTGCTTTGATAAACTGAAGACAGTGCTCCTGCAGCTATCACAACATAGTAAAGAAATAATAACCCAAGTTAAAAATAGACTAATGCAAAATAGTCTCCCATGGCAAAGGGCAGGAAATTGGTTGCAGTTGAACTAATATTTCTCTTGAAATGATCTATAGCTGCTATTTGCCACACAGCTTCTGCTCATCCCCAGGCAATTCCAGATGCCTTTGGAAAACCCTCTGAAACTTCATACTGTGCTGCAAGAACCATATATGGTGTGACTTCTCAAGCTTGTAGCCTTTTGGTACAGAAAAAATGTATATAGGAGTAGAAAGTGTCTGTTGCATGAAGTGACTCATTTATAGTATTTCCCCTTTGAGTGAAGAATAAAGGAAGTGCATCCCAAGACTGGGAACTTGCATTCAGGCTTGTAAACTCTTCTCTCTTGGATGTTTTAAATAGATAAACAGAGGGGAAATCACACAAAATGACGTGGATGGTCCGGTACAGCGTAGGCTACTCTACAGGCTTGAAACAACTTTTGGAAACAAATATCATATTCACATACATGACTGAATCTTGATTTACTAGTTGATGCAAGATTATAGATGAAATAATGATGTTTACAATGTGGCCAATGAAAAACTAGCTGTAATAATCACTACTTACGTTAAGCAGATAAATATTTAAGAATTACCTTCTTGTTGTCTTTTTGTGATAATCACTTTTTCTCCACAGGAGATGAGTGATCTTGAAAGCAATCTATTCATCAATCTCTAACATTTCAGCTTGTAAAGCATTCTTAGTCTAAACTTAATCATTTTTACAATTCATGTGGGCATTCTTTTACCAGGCTTTAGCCATCCATCCAGAACTTTGATGTCTAGCCTAAGCACATCATCTAGGCTCACTTTGTAATCAGTGCAGGGAAAATAAAGATGCCTCCAAAACAGCTAAATGGAAGAATGGAAAATACTGTCATTTGGGGTAATACTTGTGTGGATTGGATTAAGTATAAGAAAAATTAACAGATTTGAAGCCCTTAAATAAGCATGTGTATTCTCTGCACTTCAATCTGTAACATGGCAAAATACACTCAAGCCTAAGCTCCAGTACCAGGTGTTCTTCCATGAAAATGCACAAGGCAGCTGTTCACTCTGCGACCACTCGACATATACAAATGTTTGTGTATGTGTATAACCACTTTCTAGTTGCTACCTGCAGGCATATTTGAACACCCACCTAGGACAAACCATTACCTAATGACTTGTTAGGCTTCTTAATCTGAAATCAGATTGCCCTATCATTTCTATCAGTCAGAGGTATATAAGAGGTATAAGAGGTATGTATCAGTCAGAGGCCATAAAATAGAATCTTGCACTCTGATAGAGGGTGTGATATTTTCACTAGATCATCCTGGAGGAACATGACCTAATTTAACGTTAGAGGTTTCTGAGTACTCCTAGGCATGGTCAGCCAGGCAGACATCATTTTTGGATGACTATTAGAACCGGTGTAAGTCATGGCAGAGAAAATGTGTGAACAAGTTGTAACTAAAACAAAGGAAGAATATGTTTATGTTAACCTGATGGATTTTCTGTTATGATATTCAAATCTTTTTCTTTCTTAGATATGAATTGACAAAAAGTTCAATATGGAATAGGAGCTACGTTTTTTTTCAAGTATGTGGTGTTTTGTGTGCTTATCTATAAACCAGTTTATCTCTAAAATGTAACTTATCTCTAAATTCATGAAATGAAAACCAAGGGGTGCAGATGCTCTGAGAGTAGAGAAATGAAGTTCAACAGGGTAATAAGAACAAAGTCCAAAGCTGCAGTGGCTGAGTAAATGTAACGGCAATAGAAATGTTAGACACACATCTGAGGGGAAAGGGGGTCACATCTGCCTCCCTGCAAATTCAGTAAAACACAGAGGGGGAGAGGGTGCATGTGTGTGTGTGTGTGAACTTAAACCAAACACTGATTTCCTGCAGCCACCTTGTGTCGAAAATGGAAAATGCATCTCTCAAATCTGTGTTTGTAAACTCAATGCCCTGCTTCTAGCGCATTCAAGGAACTTAAGGCTCATAAATGTTGGTGCTGTTGCCTGGGGACTTGCTCACACGTGGGGACTCATGTCAGTGGGAAAACACCCTGAATTAGAGTGGGTTTTCACTGATAGTTTCTAGGATAAAATAGCAATAAAACATTACTTTTAGGTCCCATTACTTTGCAGCTTGAACTTTGCAGAATCAAAGGGGATCTTGCCTCTTAATGCTGTTAGGTCCTATTATATATTATTTGTTCACGGTGCAAAAAGTGATAGATCTTATACCCTTCTTTTCAAAATGTCCTAGTATTGTGGTTGAAAGAAGTCTGCAGAAATCAGGGGTTAGAAACCAGAATTGGCTATTGATTGAGCTTTAGTACTCAGACCCAAAATTCTCTTACTAGATAACACTGCATCTGCTGTAGACACAGGCAACACGTTGCTAGCTCACGCTAGCAAGTGCTTGTCATTGACATATCCCGCATTTCTCTTGTCTCCAATCATGCATTTAATTTAAATTCAGAGGGAAGACACAAGTGACAGTTATCATTTTCCATGGCAGGTTTGTAACAAGGACAAGGATTATTTCCCATTCAGGGCAAAAAGCTGCCTACTGTTATTCTGTGACAATATTCTCATCTCTTCCACCTCACCACCACTGAAGCAATGATTTCCACTTGGCTCATCTAGCTGGGGGCTGGGCTGGCCCCATGCGATAGCCCTCAGAGCAGAGGAGCCCTCCCTGCAACATCCCAGACAGCTTAACTGCTCTGAGTGTTTAACTCCCAGCAGTTCACTAGGAAGAAAACTGAGTTGGATGCATTTTGGAGCAAGTCTTTGTCTCTCTTCTTTGCTTGCGGGTATCAACCTGTATGTTTGTTTATTCCTGGAAATTTGGGGTTTGTGCTTATATGAGGTGAATAGCTTTCCTCTGTAAATTACCAAATTATAAACTCTTTATTTTTTGTGTGGCCAAGGAAGCCCAAAGCTGCCTATTTAAGGCAAACAGATTACCTGCAGTCAGATAATGCAGAGCAACCTTTACCAGTGGCAAATAACTGGTGTCATGCTGTTAAAATTGGTGAGACACTGGGAGCAGACAGATGTCCTTCAACAGTGAACATTCTCTAAGGAAATGCTCCCAACTTTGTACATCATGGCTGGGCTTTTCAACAACATTTTAAAAAGACATACCCCAAGAAAAACAGGAGCAGACAATAAGCCTAAAGAGAAACCAGCCTGCCAGGGAAAGAAGCAGGCTGTCATTTAAGTCCATTGTGAAAGAATCATGGATTATACGAATATTCAGCAAATGAGATCAAGAGGATGTAACAGCAGTATCAATATGACAAAATAGAGGAATTACTCCAAACCACCAAGCAACAGGGGACATGAATTACGGTTTGGTATTTTGTTTATAGGCCAGGCAAGGTCAAACTACTACTATTATTGCTCACTGGCTTTCCACTGCTCAGACTGCAGAGGTAATAATGGGCATTGTGGATGCTGCAGTAGTTGAAATGGGAACACACACAGAGCTGATGGAGAAAAAGGAGCCAAATTCTTCACTTGTAACCTCACAGGTACATTTATTTTCATTGCTATTATTACTTTCATAAACACAGTATGCAGGATGGCTATATCATGGATCAAATCCCCACTGAGCCATATTTTAGATATGGGAGCTGAAAATATCACCATGCATAGATTCATTTGTTTCTCAGCAATTTTACAAATGCTGGTTTCTTGTATGTACCACAATGAATTTGTCTATTTCTGAGTAGTTCAGATGACCTTTAAAATACTATGTGGCTCATGATTCAGACTAATCTGACATGTGCCTTAAAGTGACGCACACAGATGTGGATGCACCCAGTGACCTAACAGCTACACCATGGCTGGCAGCAGGAAAACCCCTTGGTGCTCTGCTGGCAGTGCTGCCACGTACTGAGATAGCAAAATCAACTCCAAATAAGGTTGCACCTCTTTATATCTTTCCTCTGCAATCTCCTGGCAACAATTTTGCCTGTAGTCTCAGGCAGAACTGTGGGTGAAGGTTTCCACGGTTCAGAGTGGGCTGTAAAGACAAGAGCAGTAGCTGAAGCTGTAACTCTGAGCCCTATCTGTATTTTGGAGCCAAACTGAAAACAAAAGCAAGAGAAGGACACAAAAATCATTCCAGTCTTTTTTTTGTGCAGAAATATTATCGGTTTGAACCCTTTTCCCACGTTGGTCTACCTCCAACAGCAAAATTAAAAGTACAAATGAAAGTATTGGAAAGGGTCAGGGAGGCCAGGTATGGGCAGGTTCTCCACCACTCCATCTAATAAAGTTTGAGTCGTAAACTCTGACAGGCAGAAAAATGCTGGCAGCATGATAGGGGAGAGGAGGACAATGTCTTGACCTAGCACATTGTCAGCTCACATAAAATTCGTAGGAGCGTAACTTAAGGCACTTTTGTTTAACACAAACAAGTTAAAATGGACAGTAAAGGAAGTGGGACTGGATTTCCAAGGTATTACTAAAGCACAGTTTAAAGCTATGTTCTGGAAAATTACTTTAAAACATATACTTATCTGGGCCTGCCCAGGAATGCCGTGCAAGCCATAGGATAGGTGTGGTTCTGCCATGGCTGGCAGTGTGCTGTGGCCAGGGAGTCTTCCAGGCATACTGTCTAGAATTAGCTAACTTAGATATTTGTGAGCAGAAAAGGTGGTTAGAACTAGAAGGGCTCACAAAGAAAAATGACTGCAAAATTTTAATGGTGAAATCTTGCTCTACTTGGCCTTAATGGTAGTTTTGATAAACTGTAGACACTGACAAAGACGTACCAGAAAATTGCAGCAGCCACCAAATACATTTCCTCAAGAATTTGTCAAAAAATTTTTTAAAAATGGAATTAAAATTGACAATGAATATAAGAATCTGTTGTTTGCTTGCAAACACTCATTTGAAGAGGTGTTAAGTAATTATTACATCATTGTAGTCAATGGATACTTGCAGGAACCCTTCAAAATCACACAGAATTAATCTCACTGAGGAAAAACAAGTACCATTTTCCTAGGGCTTAAAAAAACAATTTTGCCCTTTTTTTATACTGTAGACTTGTATGTGGATTTCCTAATGACTAAGGGAAACGTTTATAATGTTATGTAGAATCATAGAATCACTAAGGTTGGGAAAGACACCTAAGATCACCAAGTTCCACAGGCAATTGCTTTCAGAAATGTAGCTTATTTGGTGAGATGAATAAATCTAAAACTGAATACCAGAGTACTTATGTGAAACTGCAAAGAGAATCTAGTCCTCTTTTCACAGTGACAGTGAACAACATAATACATTTCTGATTGATCAATTTTTTTCATGTCTTATGCTCCTTGAATTAGATTGAATGGATGTTACTAGAGGAACTAAGGACCACAGACGATCCTAGGTGTGGATCAAGCATCAACAGATTGAAACCAAATAGAGCAAATGGGAAATCATGCTCCATAATAAGAAGAGGAAGAATAAACCCCTCAAAAAATGATTTACAAAGGCTAAAAGGTCCAGGGATCTCACCTCACCAAACCCTAAAACAACTAACATGAAGAGGATAAACATTTGTCAAACAGGATAACTATGGAGCCTTGGAGCCCCAGGCAGCTGATTGAGCACAGGGTGCACTGGATGACCTCTGGAGATTCCTTCTGACTGACAGGGTTATGTGAATTTTTAACAGCTGCTGATAGCTCCTGCACACCACTTCCGCTTTCACACTGACATCACTTCTTCAGAAGATGACTGGTCCTGTAGTGATCAGGAGGACTGTTTCCTTTTTCTAAAATTAGTGTCACTGAAACAGCACCATTATTAAGGTGTATTTTGTTGTTATTTATGGTCCTGAGGCAGCACTATGGAATGATTCAGACCTGTGTCCTCACCCTTGTTCTCTGCTGCTTCAGGGTTCTTTTGTTTGATTCCTCCTGCAGCTGAAGACAACATTCAGATCAGTTTATCCTAAAAAGTAGAAATAACTGTAATTTCAAAATATTTTTTTAATTTCTTATTTCTGAAGATACTGAAATTAAAGTATGAGTGCCCATTTATTGGTCTGTGAACACCGGCCACAGTTTGGAAGGTGTCTGGTTCTGTGTTTTCCATCACGCTTGCTGAAGGCATAACAACAACAAAACAAATTACTTTTATTTCTATAATTTAGTCACAAAGGTAAATTCATTAAAGTGGCGCAGTAAGTACATTTAACAGTCTTTGATTATCTACACCACAGTGAAATATCAGTTAGAATTATTTCTTAGACTGACCCTTTTTTAAGCATTATTGCCATCACTTCACTGGTCTTCAATCTCCCATCTTAAAAAGAATACGACTTTGTTTTCTAAAATAGTCCTGAATGTGGTCATGCTTGATTCAGGAAAAGAATTCTACTCAATATACTTATTCTTGACATAGTTTCTCAATGGTATAGTGAATCCTAGAACATATATGGTACATTTTCCATTTACAAAGAATGAAGATTGATGACTGTGTTTTACAGTATGTTTGTGAATGCATTTTCCCAGGAGTACACTTTGCTATGTCTCAGGAAGATATGAGGCTTTTGTTCATTTTATTTACTCCTAAAAGTGAATCCTTGGAGTCTGACTTTCAGTTGCGGTGCTTACATTGTTAAATCATGCATTTTTCTTGCATCCCCTGGTGCAAACAGAGGTATTTCTCAACAGAGACAGGCTCACAACCCTCAACCTAAACTATTGTGTGATTTTCTCTGATCCACCCCTTGCTCAAAGCAGAGGAAACTGTGCAGCAAGGTCAGGTTACTCCGAGCCCTTAAACAGGTAGGTCCTGAATAGCCCTAGTGCTGGCAAACCCACAGCCTCTCTGGGCAGTCTGAGCTAGTGCTTGGACGCCCACTGTGAAGACCATTGTACCTCTTTTCTCCAGAGAGAACAAACACATTTCTCTCAGCACCTCAGTAACTTCTCATACACTCTGGGTGTGTTCCAGATCCCTCTTTGTCTTTGTAACCTTCTGCAGGGCTCACTTCAATATGTCAATATCTTTTTTTTGCAGTGGGGAGGGCAGGGTTTGACACAGTGCTCCTGACGTGCTCCCAGTCTCTGAACAGAGGAGAACAATCACCTCCCTCCACCTGGTGACTGCACTCCTTCACTAATCACCCGCCGTGCTGTTGCCCCTCTTTCCTGGAAGGTCACACTGCTCAGCGTATCCACAATGTTGTCCACCAGGATCCTCAGATACTGACACAATAAGGAAGACTGATGATCCAGTAGCGAGAAGTGGAAACTGGCAGTAAGGCCGTCTCAGGAGAGTCGAAGCCATGGTGAAGAAAACTTACAAGTATAATGCAAAATAATATACACATAAAAAATTGCCCTGCGTCTGAATGAAATATGTACCTAGATGTGTATCTAAGTGTATTTTATATACATATACTTAGAGTAGATATAACTCTGCATTGTAAACTATAATGACTGTGTGTTTAGAACAAAGCTATGTGTAATCATTGTTTCTATTGCTGTTTATCCTATGGAAATACTCTGTGTAAACATAATCTGTTTCCAAAATCAGTATCCTAACTTCACCAGAACATCCTGCTTTAATATTCTTATCAGCAATAGTGAACTAATTTTATTGATCAATCTGTTAGAAGATAAAGCAAAACAAATCTTAATATCAACTAAAAAAAAAAAAATCCCCAATACATGTTGTACATGATCTAGAAAAGTCCTTTTCATTTCCATTCTCATTTAATTTGGACTTCGTTTTTAAGATTTCATCTAAATATTGATCTGTGGGAAACAATTTCCATAAAAGTGCTATATATAAATCTTTAATTCAAATTGCAAGTTTCTCCATTTTTTCTAATGCAGCCAACAGCCAAACCCTATTACCCTGAACAGTTTGAAATCATAAATATTTATCCGAGCCCAGCAGTGATTTGCTGTAGTGAGGTTAGACTGTGTCTTCTACACAAATTTATTTCCACAGTTGCAGTAGGAGCTAATGAAGTCCGTATTGTCACACTGATGACGTTCCTTCAAAATGCACATTAGAACCCAATGTCTTTTACAGAATTTGCAATACAACTGCTTTGGAAAATTTTACACTGCGTGTTCATTTTCAGTCTGGAAATAATCACTTATATAGTATTTTCTTCCCTTCTCTATTCCACTGTCAAGGCTGTGACTGAGAATTGTATAAAATTCATGAACTACAGCACTCTTTAGTGAGTTATTAAATCAGTATTATCTTTTTTCTTGTCTTTTTACTTTTTGTACATAAAGAATTATAATTAGGGGACTCAGAATGAACCCAATGCCTTTTCTATTTCACTAGTAATACTTTGCTAATCACTTAAGTCTTGCAGGTAATTCTTAGGTTTAACACAATAAGGGGTAGAAGAAGCAGTTTTCAGTCTGCTTATTTAAATTGAAACGGATGTAGTTTTCACAGCATAAGGATTATGACATGAGAGGTGAGGAAGTGTTTGACTATGAAACTGTCTTTTTCCAATCTCTTTAGAATTTAACTATAATAGTCTATTCTTAAAAGCTACCGCAATAATCTATACAAACCATGCAAAAACAGCAGAGTGCCTGCAAGTGTAAAAGTGGAATTTAGTATATACACAGACATTTTCTTGCAAGGATTTCATTATAACAAAGTGGAAGAAATCCTAAGAACATTGCTCAGGTGTCTAGAATTTAAACTCTTAAGGCGGTTGTTGTCTGGCACGCTAATGAACACAAAACTTCTTTGTTTTATTACGAAAATTAATAGGAAATAACTCTATTCACATTTTACTCTTGTCCAGTTCAATTTTATTGTATCAACTTCTACAAAGAAACCCAGAAAATATAATTAATACTTGTAGCATTTGCTAATTACCTATCTTTTGGTACACCTATCAGTCTCAGAGGAGACCTTTGCTAAGTACACCCACAACTAAATATTGTCTTCCCACACAATTCCCCTGACCAGTCAGTCATGGCACTAAAATGCAGGGGGAAAGGAGTTCAGCTTCTTTTAATAATTGGCTCAACTAACCAAACATGTTGCAGTAAATGTTTGTATGCTTATCTCCAACACACGTCATACCCTTAAGTGCACAGAAGGTTTGCAAGGACCTCCACTGTTTGGTCACTGTTCCCATTTTGCTGATTAAGACACAAGACATTGTTTCTTATTTTTAGCAGTCGTAACTCTGCCTGCCAAGAGCAAATGATTAATCAGGTCCTTAAAATGACTTAACAGCTGTAAATCAAGTAGTAATTTTAAGAAGCAGAGCTCATGGACGAAATAGCTGTTTCATTTGCCAGGGAGCAGAAAGATATATTTAGTCACCTCTGGATGCTAAGATTGCCTCCCCATCAGATCTTTTAGAAGGTCACGTTGATTATTCCTCAGGTCTTGTCTGCATGTTCTGCCTGAAAAACTCTCACCGCAACATGCATAGATTCCCAATTCATTTCAGGATTTCCAAGTATCACAGCCACAAGTCTCTTTGAACCTAGACCTTTCTTGAGAAAAGGAGGTGTTTCCACACATTTCTGGCTGTGTGTCCTGGACTTCATTCTTAATGTGTCTCTGAAGCTGTTGTCACTGCCTGCTTTCCATGCTTCTCCTTGCATCCTTACTTCTTAGCGAACATCAAACAAGCAAATCCGGCTGAAAGTGATCACATTTTTCCAGATCACCTGTATATCTCTCCATCTTGTATCCCAGCACTCATGATTATTCTAGGAGCTCATTTCTGGCCATTCTCTGTGCTAACTTGAGCAGGATATTTCAGGGGCACTTTACTGAAAACCATTTCCAGGGTGTTCACGGCGCACCAGTGGCATGCATTTCTCTGGATGGGAATGGCCATGCTTACAAACTTGGCCAGGGCAGCAACGTAGGCTGCACAATCAGAATGGTGAATGGTTGAAGCTGGAGAAGTACTGCTGTGAATCTACTGCCCAGAAGTATTTGCCATAACCAAAGTACCTGCTGTAGCTCATCCTCAAAACAGAGTTTATATATTCTGGTTCTTTTACAACCATCTTTTGTTTAAAAGGCATGTTTCTTTACCCAGTGGAGTCCATGGAGCATCCCTGACCATTACGGTCAGATCATTCTTATCTCATGCCAAAAAAATAGACATTTTATATTTCATGAGCTCTGCAATACATCCATTGCAAGGCCTTTTGTAATGATTTTGAAACTCTTTAAACCTCTAGAACTCTAGAAACATAAAAAAACCTTACAAACCGGTTTTTCAGATCATATTGATGCTCTCTGGACCACAATATTCCCTAATCAAGTGCAGCATGGACTGTGGCAACACAATGGAAGTAGTATCAGTTGGAATCAACACCTGCTCACTGTTAGAGTGAAGTTTAAGCTGGAGAAATATTTGAAAAATTAAGCCTTTTCCATATCCTCGTTTTGCAGTTACCTTCACTCCACTCCAGCCTTGGAATCAGACTGCAAGTTGTAAGGCACAGAAAAATTTACAGAAGGGATAGAGTTCATAGGGAGAAAGGGAAGCTGCAGTATATAGAACTTGTAGATAATGCAAAATCCAGGCCCTCATTAGAGTCAGATACTGTCTTTATTAAGCGTGCAAAAGGTCAGTTTTTAAAAGCAAGTCTGTAACTGCATCTATAATTCCACAGGAATGAAAAATGGCTGAAAAAATACCATGGAATAATTCTATAGCAAATATAAACCAGCATAGTTTGAATGAAGTCTGTGGAGCTATTTCAGTTTACAGTAGGGTAAGATCTGGCCTCAGATGGACATTTGTATGCATAAATCAAGTAATTGCATGCACAACCTGATAGTTATTTTGATTTGCATGTGTAAGTGTTCACACTAATTAGCAAGAGCACTATTGAACTAATGCATGTCAGGGTTTTTTCATGTGCAAACGGAAGCACTTGCAGATACTGAAGATTTTTTTAATCATAATAATGTGGGAAGGAGAGAAGAGGCCTCTTACACAATGAATAACCTCTTTTCTTCTCTCTCTGCCTTTGCACCTTAAGTCTGTTCTTACATGAAAACCCCCACTTTAATAAAGAAAAATTAATACTGGACCTTCGGGGACAAGGTTAGCCAAAGAAAGAGAAAAAAATCTGATACTGTGTCTGTTTCTGGCATTTCTCTGTCAGTTTTACATTGACATTAAATATGGGTCAGTCTTAAAGGATATTAATCACATCAGACTTACTACAGAGTGCATATTTCTATAGTGAAGCATTGCAAAGCAAGCAATGAGTCACACTAGGGAGAGGAAAAAAGGCAGGGTTTAGACAGGAGGGAAAGTGATCAAGTGAACCCAAAGCACACTCTCAAGAAATTAATGTAAAGCACATGTATTTCAACCAAATTCTAATTAAGCTCTAAGGATGAAGAGACAAAACGCATTGAGCTGTGAAGTTAAGAAGTTTGCACCACAATTTTCCAAAAGCTTGAGCTTTCTCAGATCTTGAATTAAGAGATCAGGCCATTACAGCGAGGGATGCCAAACTTCAAGGTTCTTCAAAATTTAAGGGTACCTGGGCATAAGATTTCAGACTAGCTCAGTTCCAAAAGAACCCAAGGAATCGGTGAGAAGGAAGGAGATACAATGTATGAATTAATGTATTTCAAGTGAATTGTTAGAGAAACTCTGGTAAGAGATTAAACAGAAAAAAAAAAATTGCAAATAGTAAACCTGCCCATGCAATCACATTTCTCAAGAAGCAAAACAACTTCCTAAATTCAGCAAGGGATAGAAAAGGGAAGAGAGAAATTTGCAAAAGGCAAAGCATTTTGGTTTTATATTTTCAAGTTGAAGCATTTTGTTTCAAAATTCAGTTCATGCTGAACTTCAAATTTTCAAATATCACTCAAGTAGGGTTGAATATGTAAAAAACAGAAAATAAAAAATTTGGAGTACTACTGAACAACTTTTGTGGCCATTAATTTTTTCAGTCACTGAAAATTACATTGATTTTCTGATTTAGAGTGATTTAGAGGTATATGTAATTTGCTTATTTTGTCATTCAGCTACCAGACTAAAAATTGACATTATTTTCAATGTCTTTAATTCTGTGTTCCAGTCTGAACTGAAGCCGGTTAATATAAAATGCTGAGATAGGTTGCTTTTCAAAGGCTGGTGCTAAAATGCCAACTAGAATGGGAAAAGAGAAATTGTATAATCTCAAAGTGTCCTAACAAGGATAGTGTGATTCTGTCCTCCAAACACATCACTTCCAGCTCTGTGTGGCCAGCAGTTCTGAGCACACAGGCTGCAGATGCACGCAGCCTGGGACGGTGTTTAAAAAAAAATGGTCACTGCCTGGTTGACAGATTGCAATACACATTTCTGTCAAGGGAGACGAGGCCATGGAGAATGACTTCTCTGACATGTTCATGGCCTATTATTTTTCTCCTCTTCACTTCACCACTCTCTTATGGTTCTTGCTGCAAACCAGAGGATGAGATTTTGAATTAATGTAATATTTAACACTAAAAGGAAACTATTTTTTTTTAATTACCTGATTATAGCTTACTGGAGACTTGGAGTTGCAACATAAAACATCTTTATCTTTGGTATTTCTGTCATCGTCTCTTTAATATATGGATAACTGCTGATCTTTTCCATAGCACCTGTGCTTCCTGTCACAGGAGTGCTATAGATGATGTAAGAGCCATGGACAACCAGGATGAAAAGGGACTTGTAGGCATTAGGGAATGCAAGTCACTACCATTCCAGATCTTCAATATTTAAAGTGATATGGCCTTGTTAAGATGTATTTTCTATACAGCTTTCTTCCTCTTTTTCTGTACAATATTTGTCACAGTGGGAGCCTATAAATGAAGTTCTTGGAGCTACCACAATGATGCAGGCACAATATCAGCACAGTAACACAAATGACCCAATAATTATCATATTTTACATATATACATTTTATACAAACTTGATAATATTGCCAGTCAATTGGGGAGATACCCACCTTATTTTCTGTAAAGAGAGTGTTAAAATTCAAAGAATCCAAAAGAGAATTACAAGAGACAAGCCAAACATGGTCAGTAAACATACAGACAACTTGTGTAACTCTTGATGCAGAGGCACATTCCCTTCCTTTCCAGTCATATAATCGCAAAGAATAGGGCATTACTTTTCCTGGACTTGATACAGCAGCTACCAATATACTCCAAACCCTTGCTAACATCAATGCAAGATGTCATTGCAAAGAATTACTGGCAATATTTCCATCTTGTTTTAGGTGATTGTTTTTCCTGTTTCACTAAAGGTAGCAACCAGATATATAAAATACATTTCATTAACAAAAGAACACTTCTGAAAAAAAGGAATAAAGAAAACCCACATAGGCCATATATGTCAAAAATTATTCAGGCAATCAAGTCTTATCAACCTGAGTGATCTCAGGCATTTTTGGAAGCACTGAAGTTGTTTACACTATCTTTTTCATCACTTTTGTAATCATCCCTTTAATCTTTTTCAATTTTGTTGGCAAAATTAAATATTACATCAATTCATAAATTCCTCAGAAGCAAAAAGGAGGAGGGAAAGTCTAACAAAAATCTGTACTAGCATAGATGAGCACAGAGGCTTCTTAGGGAGGAAATAACTTCAACACCAAGTTGAAAGGGAAAATAAAATAATGCAGAAGAAATACAGATAGTATGGCATCATACATTGCTATTTTCTAACCATTTTGCAGCTAGGTATAATATTTCCTCTGACCATCATTTCTCATATTTAGGTATTTCTTATGTGGGAAAACTGTTATATTTGACTGACTAGTGGTTTAACTCTGACTTGTTAAAAACAGTTGAAAACAACATTTATTTTTGTAGTTCTGTGACTTCATCCTGCAAATACTTCTGCTCTTTTAAATGAGAGAAAGGTATCTTTTCTTTTGGGTACTCCACACAGATTGAGACCAAGTCCCTGTTGATTTCTAAGAAGCAGAAAGAGAAATGTTCAGAGTAACAGACTTCTCACTGAAACTGACAGGAATACACTGATAGACAGGCTTCCAGGGAGTATTGATGGAGCAATATGTTGTTAGAAATCACTACCCAGATGCCTTGCTTGAAGGATGCTTCAATCAGTTTTTACTGATTCCAGAAAGCTTTTCTCCTCCTTCTTCAAATGATGGGTGGCTTTGGTGATATGAGGTCTGGACAGAATCTGGGGGCATATAGATATATATAAATATATATCAGGGCAATATGGAATCACGGAATAGCTTGGGTTGGAAGGTGGCTTTAATCATAATCTAGTACAATCCTTCTGCAATGGGCAGGGATATTTGCAACTAGATCATGTTGCTCAGAGCCCCTTCCAACCTGACCTTAAATGTTTCCAGGGATGGGGATCCACCACCTCTCTGGAAATCTGTTCCAGTGTTTTACCACCCTCATTGTAAAAAAATTTCTACCTTATATCTAGTCTTAATCTACACTCTTTCAGTTTGAAGTCATTATGCCTTGTCCTATTGCTACAGACCCTACTAAAATACTTGTTTCCATCTTTCCTGTAAGCCCCCTTTAAGTATTGAAAGGCTGCTATAAGGTCTCCCCAGAGCTTTTGCTTCTCCAGGCTGAAGAACCCCAACTGTCTTCAGTCTGTCCTCACAGGAAACATACTCTAGCCCTCTGATCATTTTTGTGGCTCTCCTCTGGATCTACTCCTATGTGTACACATCTTTCCTGTATGAGGACTCCAGAACAGGATGTAATACTCCAGGTGGGGTTTCACAAGAGTGGGTCTGTGCTGGTGGGTGCTCTGTATTAAAAAAATGTATTTTCAAATTTTGACCAACAAGTCATTTACACCTGAATGATAATTCATCACTTCTTATACAGTGAAGTGTACGTCTACCAGTGAAGCTGCCCCCTTTACAGAACTCCCTGACTCTTCAAATGGAGATGATGCTGAGTTTTCACAAGTTATTTGTGTTTCTAAATAGCGACTATTTCAGAAATACTTAGAATAAAGCTGAGATATGTGGGTCTTGTCAAGAATGCAGTTTGGATTTTTTGTATTTTCCCTGTACTGAAGGACTTGGCATGACGGTGTATCTAATTATTCATGTGAGACTGGCTGTGAAGGGTGTTTTCATGCAAGCCATATAAATTAATAAACATAAATGTGTTTATTAAGAATGTGCAGATTTACACCTCCCTTCACATCTTGGAAAATATTTCACTGTCACAAAGATAAATTGCCTTCTGAGTGGAAGGAAATAAATTCTAGTTTACATCTGTATTCTTTAAAACAGCAGAGACTCTCAAAACACTTCAGCCTCTATTTCAGCAACAGCCTTTTGGCTAAAACTGGAATTTAATTTAGCTGCTGGGGTTAAAGAAATTTAAGAAGTTTCTATAAGTACATTGGCAGCAAAAGGAGGGCTAAGAAACGCCTCCATCCTTTGCCAGAAGCAGAGATAACACAGCACCCGGAGATGAGGAAAAGACAGAGGTACTTAATGCCTCTTTACCTCAGTCTTTAATACCAACACCAGTTGTTCTCAGGATACTCAGCTCCCAGAGCTGGAAGTTAGTGACAGGGAGCTGAGTGAAACCCCCATAATCCAGTAGGAAATGATTCATGACCTGTTATGCCAATTAGACACCCACAAGTCAATGCATCCAGATGGGATATGAGAGTAAAGAGGGAGCTGGCAAAAAAGCTTGCCGTGCTGCTTTCAATCATTTACCAGGAGTTCTGGTTAACTGGAGAAGTCCTAGTTGACTAGAAATTAGCAAATGTAGTGCCTATCTATAAGAAGGGTTGGAAGGATGATCTGGGGAACTACAGGCCTGTCAGCCTGATCTCGGTACTGAGGAAGGTCGTGGAGGAGCTCATCCTTAGTGCCGTCACACAGCACATGCTGGACAACCAGGGAATCAAGCCCAGTCAACAGAGGTTTACGAAAGGCAGGGCCTGTTGACCAACCGGATCTCCTTCTATGACAAGGTGACCTACTTAGCAGACAAGGGACAGACTGTGGCTGTTGCCTATCTAGACTTAGGTAAAGCGTTTGACACCACCTCCCACAGCATTCTCCTGGAGAAAGTGGCTGCTCCTGGCTTGGAGAGGTGAAGTCTTTGCTGGGCAAAAAACTGGCTGGCAGGAAGGTTCTGCAGAGGGATCTTTGACAGTCTGGATTGATGGGCTGAGGACAACAGCATGATGTTCAATAAGGCAAAGTTCATGGCTCTGCACTTGGATCACAACAGCACTACAGGCTAGGGGAAGAGTGGCTTGAGACCTACTCAGCAGGAAGTTACTTCAGGGTGCTGGTTGACAGCTGGCTGGATATGAACCAACAGTGTGTCCAGGTGGCCAAGAAGGCCAATGGCGTCCTGGCCTGTATCAGCAATAGTGTGGCCAGCAGGATCAGGGTAGTGATTGACCCCCTGTACTCAGCACTGGTGAAGCCACGCTTCAAATTCTGTGTTCAGTTTTGGGCCCTTCACTGCAGGAAAAATATTGAGGTGCTGAAGCAAGTCCTGAGAAAGAGCCTATCCTGAGAAGGGCAGCGGAGTTGGTGAAAGGTCTAGACCACAAGCCTTACAAGGAGTGGCTGAGAGCTGGGATTGTTTAATCTGGAGAAGAGGAGGATCGGGGGACCTTGTTGCCTTCAGGTCTGATGGAACAACTTTCTTTTTTACAGCACGATCACCCAAAAGGATGTTGTAGCCAGGCAGGATTTGGTCTCCTCTGCCGTGTCTCAAGTGAAAGGACAAGAAGAAATAGCCTTAAGTTGCAAAGGACAAGAAGAAATAGCCTTAAGTTGCAGCCAGGTGAGGTTCAAATTAGATATTAAATAAAATTTTTCAGTGAAGGAGTGGTTTGGCATTTGAGTAAGTTACCCAGGGAGGTGGAGGTGTCACCATCCCTGTAAATGCTCAAGAGGTGTTTGGATGTGGCACTTGAGGATATGGTTTAGGTGTGATTATGGTGATGCTGACTTAATGGTTGGATGAGTAGATGATTTTGAAGGTCTCTTCTAGCTTTGGTGATTCTGTGATTCTGTGATAAAGGCCTTGCCATGGCGAACTTGCAACATAAAGAGCTGTTCCTAGGAACTTTCTACTCATTTTCAATTGGACCCAGGGGTTTGTTTGTTCCAGACATGTAAGGCTTTGCCCAGGACTTACCACAAAATTGTATTACAAGATTGAAAACCTGGAAAATGACCCATCTCTAATACCCAGCTGCTACCTCCAAGATCATGCACATCATGCTACACAACAGAGATAGCGGATAGAGAAGCAGTGTGTCAAGTTCTGATAGATCTTTGCACAGTGAAGGCTGGCTTTAACATTTAAACTCACCACAGCCATGATCCCATGATATATTTGCACACCCAAAAGGCAAGACATGCCTGAAATTGCTCTAGCACCACACTGTGTGTGCCAAGCACACTACTAGATTGGAGGCTGTAGGAAAGGATATGAACCTTTTTCGGGAAAATATGAAGCATACATTGCTAAGAATTTTACAGTTAAATTGAAACCACCTAAAAACAATTTCTCAGCTTGTCAGTGTTTATTTATCCCCTCTTCAGGCATCCCTTCTGTCCCCTTACCACTTCACATTTTGTAGTAATTAGTAAACTATGTGGAGAGATGTTTATTTTAGACTGAGAAATTAAGAGTCTAGGCACACTATACATTTTTATCCAAAACTTTTCAGTGGATGACACGTTTTTGGATCCTGTCTGATTCTGGTGTCAAACTGCTAGCAATAAAATGTATTTACTCCTGTTGTGCCTAATCATATATGCTAGTAATAGCTGAGAAGATTTTGGCAATGTAGGTGAGACAGATCTGAAGGGTAGATGATAAAAAATTTTAAATAGCTCCCCAAGAGGGGGAGTGTCTGGCAGAGAAGTTTGACATATTAAAAATGTTTAAGTGCAAAACATAAACATATGTTGTTCCAGACAGAGATGTATATTGGAGTAATATGACTACCCAGACCCAGAGAAGAAAATTATATCAGTGGACAGATCACAGCAGATCAGCACAATGCAAGAGAGAGGCCACTAGTGTGCAGGAATGTGGTTTTGGTAGCTGATTATTATAATGAAAACTTATGAAATTCACTTTTTGTCCTCATTTGTCCTCTGGTGTTGGCAGTGTTGTTTTAAAAGGAGAACTAGGCTAAGCGATAATTTTATTCCTCCTCTTTTCCATCACAGGCTGAGGCAGCCTTACCAAGCCTGGTGCCAGCACCAGTAACCCTGACCCCTGGGCACTCCAGCCATCTGCCACACTGGGCCAGTGTCAGGGGGGACCTCTCATCAGCACTGACCAAGTCAACCCTGTGGCTTCTAGCCCCTCTGCACCCCATGCTCCCCACAGATTCACATGTCTTCCCAGGTCTCACCACCCCAGGCCCTTTCCATGCCAGCAAGCCTCCCAGCTGTCCTGATGCAAAGACAACATCACCAAGGGAACAACTGAGCTGTAAATTGGCTGTTCAGGGGAAGCTGCAGCAGCTCTCTGCCACCATGGCCAGAGACCGAAGCATCTCCTGGGACCCCCCCAGGCACCATGTCCTCTCCAGCCCCGGAGGGAAGGCTGCACTTGGGGTCCTGGGGCAATAGCAGGTTCTGAGCTTCCTGGCCAGCCTCACTGGGGCCTCACCCTCCAACTCCTCAGCCCTTCAATACCACAGACACAAAGGGTCCCTTATCTGAGGAAAAAAACTTTTCTGAGTGAAATCTAATAGTGAATGCATGTCCCTGTATTTTCCATGTATTCTTACAAAGATGGATAATTGTAAAGGCAACTTTTTTCTCTCTCTCTGAGAGATAATGAGGATGCTGAGAAATAGCAGTCTACCAAATACCAATTATATCAATGTCACAGCACTTCAGTCCTGCAATTGCTGTCCCTTGTACCAGTGACAAAAAAATTTTAATCTGGACAATTTTTTGGAACCCAAACATTTGTTTCATAAGTCACTTGAATCTGTTTGCACTTTGCCATTGTCTTTTACTATCTTTTCACTTACATATTCAGCCCTAAAATGTCCTCATCTTAGCAAGTTTTCAGATGGTCTAAAACTTGGATTGGTGCTGAGAAGGATCAATATGTGAGACAATAGGGCTGCCATTCAGAGGGATCCAGATAGATTGAAGAAATGGGGTGACAGAAACCTCTTGAGGACCCCATACTTGGGACAAAAGTAGTGCCATGTAGCAGGAGAGTTTGGGAGCTGACTGGCTGGGGACCAACTTTGCAGAGAAGGACCTGAGAGATCCTGGGGACAGTAGGTTGGGTGGTATGACCTTGTGGAGACAAAGACTAACCACATGCTGGGCATCATTTACAATGCTGCACCAGTTGAAGAAAACCTACACAGCACTCTTGGAGTGCAGTGTTCAGTTTTGGGGTCCCCATCAGCAGGATAATCATAGGATCAGAGAATTATAGAATGGTTTAGGGTGGAGGGAATCTTGAAGATAATCTAGTTCCAACCCCCATGCCATGGGCAGTGATACCTTCCACTAGACCAGCTTGCTCAGAGCCCCATCCAGCCTGGCCTGGAAGTCTGCCAGGGATGGGGCATCCACAGCCTGCCTGGGAAACCTGTTCCAGAGTCTCACCACTGTCACAGCAAAGAATTTCTTCCTAACATCTAATCTAAACCTACTCTCAGTCTGAAGCCTTTACCCCTTGTCCTTTCCCTACAGTTTCTGACAAGAGTCTCTCTCCAGCTTCCCTGTAAGCCCCATTCAGATACCGGGAGATTGCTGTGAGGTCTCCACATGGCCTTCTTACATCCAGTCTGAACAGCCCTGACATTCTCAGCCTGTCTTCACAGGAGGAGCACTCCAGTCCTCTTATCAACTTCGTGGGCCTCCTCCGGACTTGCTCCAACACTGCCATGTCCTCCTTATGTTGGGGCCACCAGAACTGTATGCAATATGTTCGACTGTGTTCCTGGAAAATGATATAATATGCAAAATCAAGATTCTCGAGCATAAATCTGACCACTGTAGAGAGATTTCTAAGTCAGACACTCAAATAGCACTACCTTTGGAGCTCACAAAGAGCACAGCATCCTGTGGTTGCTGGGAAGCAGAGTTAAGGCAACAGGTTGATTTGGTAGATATTTTGAACAAGCTTCACAAAACAAGGCATATATGGAGAAGAACTACTGTGTAATGATACTTTCTTCTGTAGCAGAACAACTGGGCATGTACAATATCTCTAATATCTTTAGTCCATTTAAGCCTACACATTGCCAACTTCCATACAAATCAGAGACAAATCTAGCTGTTTGATGAACTTACCTTTCTGGATGTTGTTTGAGAAAGGAAAATAATCCCCTTGCCTCCTACACCTTCAAAAACAGAAGCAAAACAAAGGAACAAAGGCATTTTTTAAATTTCTGTTTTCTGAATTCTTTTTGAAGGCACATTTTAGCAATGTAATTTCATGTTTTACTTCTAAAAAATATAGGAGATTTTTCACTAAAATATATTATTATGTCAAAATGTGTCAGTTTGCATTAAACTACAGGATACAAAAGAAATAAGTGGCACTTTAACTGAAAATAAGGAAATATCTTGGACTATGGAAGACTCATTTCCTTTCTTTGCCTCATTTTAAGAATTTTGAGAGTAAAAATAAGCATTAAGAGTTATTTTTTACTTCTAGTCTTTTCTGCTCAGCTATATTTTTGGTGAAAGGGCTTGATTTTGTTCCACATGCAGTCTAAAAATTCAGTTTGTTCTGAAACTTTAGTCAGTAACCCAAAATGGTGCTGGTTTTTTGGTCTGCTTTAGAGTTCAGTGTCTCAGAGACTGGACTTGATGCCTTTTTCCTTCCTATTGGGGTGGTGCAGAAACAGGTCTTCACTGTTGTTTCAGTCACTGACAAGAGGCAGAACCTACAGAGAAGTTGTCTGAGGGAGTAAAAACGCTAAATTCACAATCATAAACCATGCAGGAGAGCTTATTTTTTTAATTATTCTTGCATTACTCTGAGATGCCCTGCTTATTCTCTAGCTCTGTTTCTAATTCCTTGCAGTAACTGCATTACAGCTGAAAATACTTTTCCTCGCATTACCAAAAACTTCTATTTTTCTCATGATTTCTTTAAATATAGAAAATCAGATTAAATAAGAACTGTTCCAAGATCTGCTATCAGGGAGGTCAAAAAAACCCAATTGTCTAGACGTGTCATGAACTTTGCTATTAAGAGTCTGGTGATGAAAAACAGTTATTTTCAAGATTTTTTTTCGTTGGTTGGTTGTTTTTTGTTGTTGCTATTTTTGTTGGCTTTTTTGAGGATTTTTTTTGTGATGTAAAAATTTCTTTTTGCTGCAGAAATTGGCAACATAAAGCAGAAACAACCTAGTGAAAAAAGACTGCTTCTCACTGTGGCCTTCCATTATGAGAAAATATGGTCTTTTTCACAATAAGTTCATAACCTATAAAAATTAAGCTCAGATCAAACATGACTTAACTGAAGTGAGTGTTTTAATTATAATTACAATACAGTATACAAGCCTCCCTCATGCTGCAGCTTTATTGGTGACAAGAAGACCTGATAATACTACATTATACTAAAAGATAGCAGAGTCACTGGGGCTTGGTATGATTTTCAAGGAATCAGGCACTCAGACCACAGATAAGTAGTGTGGTATTTAAATTTTAAGAGTTTCAGAGCCCAGAGGCTGGTGTAGTTATATAATTGTATCATATCTGAATGTTTTAAAATGGTTTCACTCGGGAAGGACATCACACATTCCCCTGCAAGTAGACAGATACGGTCAAGTTTGCCATTATTTTCCATGCAAACACTGAACAAGTTCTTTTCCTGTAAGCATTAAGAATACAGCTGCAGACCTAAAATTAAAGACTGATTATAGTAGAATGAAACTGAAGAACAGCTAATAAGGGTTATTCAGAATAGTTAGTCACCATTACACCCACATCGGCATTTCAGGGATACTGCAGAAATTTTTTGGCTAATGTAATGCTACAGGGCATCTGAGTATTACTGAGGTCCCTAAAAACATATGTGTACAATAGATCCTTAATCCAACACGAGCATTTTAGACAAACGACTAATGAAATTATCAGTTTTCAGAACATAAGTAACATGTAAGCTACTTCCCTCTGATGGAAGCTTAGAGCTCTGTGATATTTCCTTTGTGTATCTGCCTCACTCAGATGTCCCCATTCTAGAAGGCTTGTCCCTTCAAGCTGAAATTGGACATACTATCATCTGTTGACACCTATGGATGAAGGAAAAGCTTCTCTTCTGTTGCCCTGTAGAAGACTGCAATTTGCTATACTGATGATTTCATTGATTTTTCTAACTAGTGCCAGAGCTGTGGAAAGAGAACTACTGTCCCGTCTCGAGGATGTTACAGGGAAGGTGATTACTACTGTTACTTATTACCAACATAGTGAAGTTTAATATTGCTGATCTGTAAGGAAACAGGTTGTATTTTTCCTTATCCAACTTAAAAATGAGTATCAAGTTAGAGATTAAGAGGAGGAAAGTTTTTACTTTGTTCTGCTTCACCAGGACTCCATAGACGCACCTTAAGCTATCCCTGTTTGCATCAGGTAAGATTTTAACTGCTATCATGTCTATATGAGTCCAATTTTACTGAGGAATAATTCCAGTTGATATAAGTGGAAATGAAATGCTGCTTTCAGGCTCTGTATCAGGGAGGACGATGAAGACTTAGTAAAGAGTGGTTCAACTTCAGCAACTGACTTAGCTTTGGATTTTGGAAACCTCTTTCACCCCCTTGTGTTGGTCGCATCCTCTCATCCTGTGAACCCTCCTGTCCTTGTAAATATTCCACTTCACCAGGGGATGTACCAGGACTGTTCTTGCATTTCCTATTGCTGGTATCCAACAAGGAAAATCATGTTATCATGACAGATTTGCTACGCAGGCACATGGACAGCTATTTTTCAACATCCATCCTTCTGGCCTATACGAAGAAAAAGCAAAAAAAATTGCCCCTGTGTTTTTTCACAGGAAAGCCCTCAGAAAACATAAATCTTGTGGTCTTGCATAAAAATGTACACAGTTCCTTAGCCATGTAGCAGAAAAAGAAAAAGACAAACACAACAGGAGTAATTTGATTCAGTGTGGATACTCTAGATGGAAACACTAATTTCTGCCCTCACCACAATGGAAGTACAGAACGGGTAGCAACTGGTCCTCAAGTTTCTTATGTCATCCCGCTGTCACCCCACAGCTATGTCTAGTTATTGCCTTGGCTCCTTGTTCAGACACATGTTCAACCAAAACACTGCTGGGCTAATGCAGGGTCTTTGTGCAAGTTCCATGCTCACTTCAGTTTGAAAACAATTTTCCTGAGTATGTTTGTTCTTCCCTGCTGGTTTTTAAATGCTTATGTTTCAAAATACTGAGTTTTCTTTTATTCCTTAGTTTATTGTAATTTTGTGTGTTTAGGGTTGCCAGATGTCTAATTTTTTCTTACACAACCAGGAATTGTTTCCCAAATTGGTAATTCTTTACTGTTTTTTCACCCCTTTAGCCATATCCTTGAATGGAGAGAAATTACAGCCATCCTCATAAAAGAAAACCAAAGTCCAGGACACTGTTATGAATTGCTGAAACTAAGTGCTCAGGAATTTTTTTAAACCACCATAGACCTTTCTAAAGCTTGTTAACTACCATTTTAATACAAGTACATATTTCACTGCCTTCTTTCACAGCAGTATTGTTCGATGTTTTAGAGTTTATCTGGACGTATCCACTATCCAGTGACATGACAATAGTTCAAATAAGTCTTGGGTACAAATCATATTGTACAAACTCTTTGTTGGTTTTTTTTTCAGAACACATAGGGGAGGATTTCTGAGTATTTTGGGGTTTTTGTTCGAACTAAGACAGGTATTTAAATCTTCAAAATATGGTTGAACTGGTGCAAGCCAAAAGCCTTTAAAATCTAGCAGAAGTTGGTAAAAGACAAGCAGTCATGAGTTTGCTTAGCATCAAGAAGCTCTAGAAGGTGATTTCAGTAGTTAACACCTTGAGAACCAGATTTCTAGCCTAGGGATTTCTGATCTTCGTATGAGCAGATGGCAGAGGTCTGGGTGTGCGTTAATGTGTGGCCCAACTTTGATACTTGAAAGATTTTCCTGTGTGGATAGTCCAGTTCTTGTCAAGATACTTAAGCCCTAAATTCACATAGAGAAGCACTTTATTCACAGTTTGTGGTGACACATGGGCCTATGTGTACTTCTTACACCTTATATTTTACAAGTGAGTCTAAAAAAAAAAAATTCCTGTTGCTTTCAGTGAGATAGTTTGTTACCCCTGAGAATATATCTAGAAGTAAATGGGATATAAAAAGTAATTTTAATACATCTTTTGTTGATGGTCTAAAATGACTCTGTCAGTATGTATGTAGTGTAAAAAACCACAACTATTTCTCCAATACACATCTAAGATGAATAACAGGAGTATAAAACTACCACCAGATTCTAGTCCTACTTCTGCAGGAAAGGTAGATTAGCTCTCAGTAGGAAACTACCCATATTTTAACCTGCACTTCTAGCAACTTTACTGCACGGTATGGACTTAGGTTTTCTGGGAGGAAACAGACTTGCAGATGTTCCCCTAAGAGGCTTTTGCTGCATAAAATTTGGGGCAGGGTCTCAGAGAGTCATGCTGCTCAAAGCTGGGCTGAGGTTTACCAGATGAATGAGCCCTGGCAGAATATGGCAGGAAGGAACATCCTTGCAACACAAGTGTGGGCAGTTGTCTCTTAGACTTGTTTGTTGTGTGTGTAGGTATAACCAAAATCTGATGAAAGTATGTATATATACTACTCTCCCAGGAGAAATATTTAATTTAGCAATGTCTCTTGAGATGTCTGGGCCTGTCTAAATAGGAAAATTTACCAGCTTAACTATACCACTGTAATTCCCTATGGGGATGGAAGGAAAAAGTGTATTCATGAAGACAGTTATAGTTCTGGCAGTAAATTTCTCTGGGTAGACAAACCCTTCAGGTTTTGCCCATAAATTGAAAATTCAAACCTGATATTCATAAGACATAATTGATGAAGTTGCAACACGGAGAGAACAAAGCTGCGTAACCTTAGGGGAAAGAGAAAGGAGGCCTGTTTGTTATTGACAATATATCCCAACATATAAAGGACTATCATCACCTCATTTGGTATTGTTTTGTGCCCTCTCAATGCTCTGTAGACCTCCATTTTATTCATTTTAGACACTGACTATCTGAATAAAACTCAGCTGATTTGGCTTGTTAGACTCAACTTCATAAAGTAGCTTGTGCTCTTCCCATCCCTGTGGTGGAAGGGTTAATAAAGTACCAGATTTTGCCAGCAGAGAGGTATCACTCGTGAGGGCCATTATGCCAAGATGCCAAATGTGTGCAACCTATCCAGTGAAGCAGACCTACAAAAGCAGTTTTCTTAGCTAGTCAGTGACAGACTACAGAGACACTTTGCGGACTCACAGAAATAGATCCTATCCCTCTTAATTTGCCTAAATTTGCATATCCAGAGCTCCCTTTCAGAGGCTTCCAAACCCATTTCACTTTTTGACTGACCATGTAGATACATTATAACTTCTCTTATTTTCCCTCAGAGGGTGGAACAAGCTCTCTCCTGTGGCCAGAACAGAAGGACCTGCATTGCGATCACTCACCAACAATCACCAGCACTGAGCACGTTATTCTTCTTCTTGTTGCCAATGAAAAAATAATAAGAATTCACCAGCAGTAATGGCAAGACATGAAGCATATTTTAATTTAGCAAATGCACAAACATTGCCATAAAACATTAGTAGCTTGAGGTCTTCTTTAGAAATGAGCTGTCAGAAGGGGAAGGGGAAAAAAAAGAAAGAGCAGTTAATATCAAAACTGTGTTGCCTGACCTACTGGTTTTACAGCCTTTTTTTCTGTAGTATGTAAGTCCTTTTTAGGACTAGGAGTCTTTCGACCTGATCAGTATTCTTTCCCTCAGAGAACAAATACACACTTTTAACACTGAGCAGAATATGAATGTGGCTGCAGACAATTTTCCAGCTTTTCACTCAAGTGCTTACTCCCTCTTTTCCTCCTCCATAAAATATGCAACTGAGCAGACTCCCTTGGAACTAACAGTGACAGATATAATTAATTAGCTGCATAATCTTAAATTGTTGTTCTAGTTTTTTATGTTAATTTTTGTAAGAGGAGGTTTAAATCATTAAGCTGAACCCTTGGTGCTAAGGACTGTAGTGATGGACCTGATTTGGAAGCTCAAATTAAATAAATTAAAATCTGTAAAACAGTTTGTTCTGATTTCAGACCGCATCTCAACTCAGTTCAAATTTAACTTAGTATTTATTGCTTTAACCATTTTCAGTCCCAATTTAAACTGCTACATGTCACTTTTAGAGATTTGTCTTCTGCTCCTGAATTGTCTACCCCTGGATACCCTAAATGTTTCCATCCCATGCTTCAATTTCTCATTGTGTAAATCTGTATTACTACTAACTACTTCCAAAGGTAGTTTAAAGTACCTTAAGACCAAGTGATAGGAAAATGTTAATAAGGAGCAAATATGATAAAAAAGTATTTGTTGTGATAGTGACAGATTATAGAGAAGCTTGAGGATATTGGCAAAATTTCATTTGTCATAATCTGTATTTTCTCAATCTGTATTTTCTTTTTCACATAAATTTCAGATAAATTATAAGTTAATTGGTTAGCACACACTATGGTAACATGGAATAAGGGTAGGTGCAGAACCTCAAGGCTACATTGCCTTCTTTAAGGGACAATTGGAAAGGAAAAGAGGTTTTTACTGTAACAACATTAAAGTTTCATGGTTTTCTTAAGAGTTTCCTTCTCCTTAATTCCTGGAAGAAACCTCTGTTCACTGGTTCTGGTGAAGTATCTTGCAGAGCTGGATGCCCAGAATAGGAAATCTCAGCCCATAATAGAAGACTGCTTACTCTCTTAGAGATGCACATAACCCCACAGCTGCCAAGCATGTACCAAAAGATCAAGAAGTGTTAATAAAATATGCATTCTTGGCAAACTGGACAAATCATCTGAAAAACAGGCTGCATAAGTGCTTAAGTTTCAACTCTGGTGATGTTGAATCCTTCAGTGTACCAAGTTCAATAAAGATCATTACTACAATGATCTGGAAAATGGTAGGAGTTTTGGTTTTCACTTTTTGTGTCACCAATGACATTATTGAAGTTATATGGAGGAGAAAATGGGAGTGGTAAATGCTTTATTATTAATCAGTCTGATTATGACTCAGTCATGGGTTAAAAAATTAGAAAAGCATTTTCAGACCTGTCGAAGCACTAAAGATCTTTAAAAATTTTGTGGCTAAATAATCTGTGTATCTTTTTAATGAGGAATAATCTTAGCTGAAATACATAAGTATTGATACCTGAAGCACTTCTAAACATCCTATGCCAGACATGGCCCACTTCTGAATTTAGGTCAGACTTATCTTCTAAATACATTCTCTGAACCATAACTAAGTCACAGTATGGCGTCCAAAGCCTAGAATAAACACAGGTCAATCTCACTTAAGGGATTTATTAGACTTGCAGGTAGTGTCTAAAGCAGACCTTCAGCTTTCTCGTGTACAGATAGGTATCCAGTGCTGACCATTCCTAACCATCAGCAATCTCTGCTTCACTCTCCTTGTTGAAAGGACTGTTTTGCCCTGATATCTAACCCAAATCATCTTTGCTGTTCATCATCACTGTTTTCTGTTGGACATCTTCCAGCTGGCACACACCCTTCATGAAGTCTTTTGCCCAAAGCCAGGTAGCATACTCTGGTTGAGGCACTTGCACTGCTGAGAAGAGCAGAAGGGTTATTAGCCATGTTTTGTAATCCGTATTCCAGCCTGCTGTATGTCAGGAGGGTGTTTTGCAATAGCATGGCATTGCTGCAACTGGTCACTCCCGACTGAGTTTAGTTCCTAGAACTTGTCCTTATTGAATATCACCCTATTTTTTCAGACAATTTATCCGGTTAGTCAAGGTAATTTTGAATTCTAATCCTGTCCTCCGGCATTCAGTCTTTCTCAATTTGACATTTTCTGGAAATTTAATAAGCATGCTCTTCTTCCCATCTAGGTCATTAATGAAAATATTGAATATAGCACAGCCAGGGCAAACTCTTGCAGAATTCCATTTATGCATCTGTTAGCATGAGACATTCATGACAGAGCAATCAGTAAAAGTTAGTAGGCATTTAACTGTTACAATTACCTCTTCTACTAAGTCAGCACACCTTGACTTGAATGCAAACAATTCAAATTCAAGCCATACAGTTTAAAAATCCAAATATGATTGCATCTGTTCTCATCTGAGCAGTCTGTTTCACAAGGGACCTATTTCAAAGCTCATTATAGCTAATGAAAGGCTCCCATAAATTTCAGTGGGCCATGAATCAGGTTCGAAAAAAAGGCTAAACATGATCTTTCATTGGCACTAAATAAAGTTCTGCAGAAGCCAGCATTTGATTTTTTAAAAAATATTTTCATTAATTAAATTAATGAGTCAGCGAAACTGGCCAAAATTGATTTTTCTCAAACTTTGTATTTTCACCAAATGATCAAGGGATAAATTAAACACATTTCAATTTCATTATGCAAACATTGAAGAGTAAATTAATATGCCACTCAAATTTAACTATCCAAAAAATATCTCAGCATGAGCTGGTGGTGGGCCTCACAGGAACAGATCTGTGAGTTCAGAGTCAGCCTCTTCTATCTCTCACAGAATTTGAAATGTTAAATACAGGTTAGAGTGTCCTACAGCATCCAGCAGTCAAATAATTTTGCAATTTTGTAGCTTGATGGCTTATCTACATAGATTCAGAGATAGTAAACGCATTGTAAAGAAGTGCTGTGATTACCTTCACAATATATACCAGGGAGTTCCTTAAACTAATATCTCCCTAGACTACATTTTATTTTCTATGAACAATAAAAGTGGTTAAAGAGTTAACACTGCAAAAGTCTTCCTGTAGCCTTTTTGATGATTCCAGAAGCTGATTATTTTAATTCCAGTGACTAGTTATCATCACAGTTAAAATTTTGCAGCCTGGACTCTAAATTGGGCTCATTTCAGCCAAGTTCACATACAATGAAACTTGAAGGATCACAAGAGCCTTTCCCTTTCATATTTCTGTTTTTCAAACAATTACTTCAGATGTAACCCCTTATTCTTCTCTCTCACAAGTTAGAAGCAAGTGTCCTTACAGTCTTTTTCATCCAGCTCTCAGCTGTGGATCTTCACTAAATACTCCTTGTATTTCCCCGCATCATCCTTCAACCTGATTTCACCAGATTCCTCTTCTAGTGTGAAATTACAAGCTAAGCCAAACACACAATCTGTGTATCTTGAACAAGACAGGGTTTTTAAAAATAGGTTCATTTCAAAGGAAGGTGGTGAGATCCTGGAACAGGTTGCCCAGACAAGACATGGATGCCCCATCCCTGGAGGAGTTCAAGGCCAGGTTGGAAGCATCTTTGAGCACCCTGGTCTAGTGAGAGGTGTCCTTGCCAACGGCAGGGTATTGCAACTAGATGATCTTTAATTTCCCTTCCAACACAAAGCGTTCTATGATTCTGTGAATTACCACTAGGTGTCTGCCACATTCCAATTAAAGTCCTCTGTCCTTACACACTGGAGGCAGGTATCACCACAATTTACTATGACTAATCTACTACTGTTTGGACCATCTTTACAGATTATTTCATTGCCACATTCCAACACCTATTTCTGCACCTAACCTTCCACAGTGCCCTCTGTGTGTGCACTGCTCTCTGCATTTAGTGACAAAGATCTGCTGCATTGTGTTTGTCTGAGCGTGTTCACACCAGGGGAGCAGCAAGAGAGAAGTCACTGCTGAGAGTGGGGCAGCCCTGCTGACATGCTGGGCAGGAGACTGTCCTGTAGGATCTTGGAGTGACAAAACACACAAATTGAAATCCAAACTATTCTTTCAAGAGGGAAATGGGAGGGAGGATAGAAGAGAGGAAAAGGAAGACTATTGAGAGACAGGCTAGAGTCTCATCTCTGAATAGACAGATCCTGTTTTTTAAATATAAGCTTATAATGTTTTCCCTTTGTACTTTTTACTTCTAAACTTATAATATTTCAACTTGCTGTATTTGGTTTGACAGTAAGTTACATTTCTCTGAATTTCAGTTATGTTGATTGTCCTCTTCAGGATGCCTTATGTGTCAGGTCTTCTGTTCATCCATCACTTTTTTCCTATGGGAAGGGTTCCTCTTCTATGCAAACTGTGAGCATCAGAAGGGTTTGGCTGCTTGTTTGCGTAATGCTGAATACTTTTTCTTGTGTGTCACAGTTTAGTAGTTTGGTGGTCTAGCTGGAAATATCTGATTTGTAGTTTGAAATCTGGAAAAGCTTAAACCATATAACAGTTGGGAACCCTTGGCTGGGACAGCAACCTACGTACCTGCACGTGGATACTGCTGCTCACCTGGGCCTTCCACCCTCTTGTCCTGCTCGCTTGTTTTGACTTGTTTCAGATGCTTTAGGAAAAAAAACATTGACTATGCCTATAGAGAATGTGTTTGGTTTTTTGCAAATCCTCAAGTAGACACTTGTTGTGATAATGGTACTTCCACATGAGCTTTGACGGAGCAAGGTAGTCTAGCCTATCGTCCTATAAAAATATACTATTTATCTTTCAGTAGACAGGACCTGAGCATCTAGCACAAGACCTGCAATATTGACTGAAGTTTTTTATGCACTCTTCCCATGCTATTAAATCTAATTAGCATTAGTAAAAAGACCTTCTTTGTGTCAAAAATATAAGGGAAAAAAATCAATATATTGTTATAGACTTCAGTTTGGTGTTTGGTTTTTGTTTTTAGCCAGCTGCTTCAGCATTTGTTTTTTAGTTTTACTTTCAGGAAGTAAATATTGACACTTTTGGCTGGAAAGCACTGTGAAAATGTGAAAACCTTCTCCAAATGGTTTTGCATATAAAGCAAAATAAGGCCTGTCTTCTCATAAAAATTATCAGGCTATTTAATAAGTTCATAACGTGGTGAAGACAGAGTTTGCCTAATTTAGATTTCATTTTCATTACAACAGAGTGTAACACAATCCATTTCAGTGAAAAGGCATCATTCCATGATACTTTTTCAGCCAAAAACCTGAGATTTGACAGTTGCAATTCAGCCCAGGAAAGGAAGGCTTCCCAAGGTAATCATGCTGCAGTGATAATTGCCTCTGACAGAATTGTATTACAGGCGTAGTTGACAATTATGCAACAAGCATGTGTGACTGAGAGTTCTCTCCCTCCCCCAGCGCGTCACATATTTGGCTAAAGAGAGCCACTCCATGCCTGGAGGCACAACCGCAGGGCCCACCAGCAGCACCCTCCTGAGAGCAGGCACGGTCTCATTGACCAGCACCCCTTCCTCCTGCTGGTTTAACCAACCCTCCGACTGTCCAAATTTATTCAGAAGGTCCTAACTCCCTGAGTCAGTAGAGTTCCATAGAGAGGAGATTTTATATGTTTGGATATATAACTTTCCTGCTAAATTTTGAAAGCACCCTTGGCATTGTAGTAGTTTATTTGAACGGCAGCATAATTTATGCATATCTCCACTTCTCTTCTACATAAATGTGTAGTTCATGCTGCTGCATTAAGTCTTCCAGCCTTGGAACAAGGATCAGAGCTGCTCCTTACCGAGTGGGAAAGAGTTTCTTTTCAACAGTCCTAAATCCATCCTACATATACTGCTTTCCACTACTGCTGTAGTCCAGTGATACAGAATATCATCACAATAGAAGTCTTACACTCCCATCTTCCCAGAGGGAGGAGTGCAACTGGTCCTGGTGGCAGGATTTGCAGTATGTGAGATGCCTTCCCATTAGTTAAAAGTGAAATCTAAGGTCCTGTATGCCCAGGGAAAATCACTAACTTAACTTTACCAAACAAAAAGTGTTCCAGAATTATCCCCGTGCAGAAATGAGGTTGTAAGGCAGTCCCTTTTAAGGAAAGCAATCTGCAACTCAGTGACTTTAGTTTGCAAGCCTTCTTGTAGCTGATTCTGAGTTGAATGGTCTTTTGTTAATTAATTAGTTGATAAGTCTGGGATAAGTGTGCTACAATTCCCTTCTGAATTTCACTTATTAGAACAATCCATCTTACAGCCTCAGTTACATGGATCAGCTTTACGTAACAGGAAAGATACTATGTCAGGCATAAATGCAACCTCAAGAAAACTGACAGTCTCTAGTCATACTAGGGACATATTCTTCTAGGAGTCAAAAAATGTAAAGATTATTCTGAGTTCATTAAATACTGTTCGCCAGTGTGCACATGTGAAAATAAATTTGTCTGTAGTTTGAAATGATTTCTTATGAAAACAATTCTCATAGGATCAAACCGCCAGTCGGCCTCTGTACCTCTTATCACAGGAACTCTTGTAGTTGTTGGTGGGTTTGAGGCTCAATTAGCTTCCTAAAAATTAAGAAATTAAGCAGCTAGGTAGTGGAGTTTATTACTGTATCTCAAGTAAAGAGAAGGCCGTCCTCATGTCTTGTAACGCTTTAGAGTATCTCCAGCCCAGCAGTTTTTGTTACGGTTCCCATTCAGAAGAAGCTTTCATCAGCATTCACATCTCTGTTGAGATACAGATCTCTTTGTTGTTTGGCATGAACACAAGAGAAACCACACTTCATTTGATCTCTGAAGCAAATGCTTAGTTTAGGCCATGTGCATTTAGCAGTTAGACAGCGTCTGGGGACCACGTGGCTGAACTTCTGTTCTCTACTCAGTTTGGGCACCTCTGCTCTGACTACTTGTAAGTCCTACCTTGTTGGGTCCCAGGCCAGTGGTGAGCCACAGGAAAGGGAGGCACGCTGCTGGACCTTCCTCTCACCATTCATTAAAAGCAGGTTCCTGTACACTGTGTGGGGAGTTAAACCCTGATAGTGTACATAGGGAATCCTCAAGGGTGTCAACAGGGTCAGGCTCACAAGGGGCCTGGCAGGAGAAGACACCAAAGTGGCCAGCCATACAGAGCCTGAGAGCATGCAGGGACATGCATACGTAGGCATGCAGGGAGCTGTAAAGTGAAGTGCTTGCTGAGTTTGGCAGCAGCCAGGTGCCTATGTTCTATTTCCTATTCCCATTCTCTTCACTGGGTTTCATCTTGCCTTTTTTCATTGTTTTCAAAAGGGGAAAAAATTTTGCCTACTTCCTCTGCTGGTACTATACTCTCTGGAAATGTAGATTATGCCTTGGAAAACAGAAATACCAACCTGGAGAAATCCATACCAGCAGGGGAAGGATCATAGTAAGATCAGCCTTGAAACCTGCCCATAACCCAGATCCTTGCTTCTCCCATGTGCTTGTGTTCTCAAGCACATTATCATGAAGGCATAGCCTGATGTCTTATTGACTCCTCAGCTCAGTCTTTACCCAGGCAAAGCCCCAGCTAAAACAGTGTTTCATGAGAATGAAAATTTGTCCAACACAGACTAAACACAGATTTTATCAGAGAAGTTATTGCAGTTGGGTTAGAGATGACAGCTGACAAAAAACATAAGGGAAGGATACCAGGTTTGCGGAGCTCATGATGACTACTAGTAACACAGGAGGTGTGTCTAAATTCTGTGCCAAAAATGTATGTAGTAGATGCAGCTATTCTCTTCTGATCTCTCCTGTGCCTGAAGAAACAAAATAAATTGTGTGAAAGTATTTGTAACTGAATTTTCTTGAATTAAGCCCGACTTCACAAGTGCATTTTCCTCTGTTACCAAATGGCAAAATCCACACATGTAATTTTAAGTATATTGCAGCAGGTAAAATGTGTGTTCAGTCCACAATCAGTAAGTACAATTCACCAACAATTTCACAACAGTCTGAATTTTTTTCATTCATATTCAACTGTTGGATCTCTCTCTTACTCTTTTACATGAAGAGAAGTGCCAATGTGCATATTTTCTTGATGTTTTGGGGCTTTTTTTAATTCCTGTTAATTCTCCCATGAGCATTTTGATGCAGGTCAGCAATTACATTATGAAAAAAACATGTCTTTCTGCTACTAAATTACAAAATCAAAACAAATAGAAAAATACTACCAAATGAAAAGAAGACTTGTTAATTAAGACCACTAACCATGGGGTTTTTTGGTGGCTTTCATCTTTTAATATGATTTAATTGGAAGATATTGAAAGTAAGTATTCTAACCTGTAAAATGTGTATCATCTCTAGAAGGCAACATGGCTTCTCCTGTTGTTTGCAATCATTTAATATAGTATTTTATATAGTATTACTGACAACAGTATTACTGTACATTTAAGAACAAAAAATACTGAGGCAAAAGGAGGAAGATCTTTTGTTCAGCTTATCAGTGTTTCCACTTGGATGTAAGAAATAGATTTTTTTACACCCTCTTGCTGATATGCCAGGATGCTGAATAGAATGCACCATGGAATATTTACCTCACAACAGACTAGAGAGTACAGATGTGGAAACTTAGTACCTTAGAAGTCCATCATTTTTCTTACCTGACTCATACAGTCAGAAAAAACTTTATGTCTGCCACAGCAAGTGAAAATTAGCAGGGCCTTACATGAATGCTAGCCAGGTTGTGATTTAATGTCTATAAAACAGTATGAACTCCTACATACCATGTTTTGTAACTGAACTCATGTTTGGGTACACAGTAGCTCTCCAGAACAGAAACAAGATCCACAGCATGATTTTGACATCAATTAAGCTTGTTTCATTTATGAGCAGAAAGAGGTCAGACTGAATTTTTGGGTTACGAAGTCATGAAGGGAGGAGGATTAGGCAGAACTACAAACAAATATATTGCAAATACATTTTCAAAGATGTCCTTGGTAGGAATAACTTTTTCAGGATCCCAGTCTTTCAGAATTCATGAAGCTTTGAAAGCTTTTTTTTAATAAAGATATGATGTTTGCGTAAGTTTCAATTCATTCATTCATTCTTCTAAAAATTCTGTGCTTGGCAAATGGGACATAAATTTAATCTGCAGCTGTTGCCACAGGCTGTTAAGTTTAATTGAAAATAGAAGTGATCCAGTGTCAAAGTGGGCGTTAAAACAGAAGTCTGCTGGAAATCTTGGGCTTGGTGCATGAGACTGATAAACTCCCTGGCTGCTGAGCAAGGGCTGTGTTACTGTACATGTGAGTGACACCAGTGCTCTGAAGGGAAAGAATCCTGCTCTGGATCCCTCTAAGAGATGAGACAGTGTTTGTCCTAACACAGAAGATGACTGTACAGAGTTAGCAGTGTGCTGTTGCGTTCAGCACAGTAAGCAATTGAAAACTGTATTTGGCAAGTGTTTTCCCCATTCGGCTTTGTCCTTTCATATGTATATGGATAAGCAAATTAAGCCCCATTCTTAGTGTGGTAATGGCTGGACTATCCAAAGCAAAGCAAACACACACAGCAGACAGTGATACATGCTCTTACTGACATTTCAGGTACCAACTTCCTGCCAGTTCGGGATTTCCTCCTCGAGACAACCTGTTTGCATTGCCCACCTAAACTCCACCAAATATTATACCCTTTGCTGTTCAGCAATTCCACTTTATAGGTTATTTATCTACCTAGAGAAACCAAAAATCACTACAGGCAAATAATTGTGGCTTGCCCATTTTACGCTGACGGAAGAGAGGTGCACAGGACTCACCTGGCGGCTCTGAGAAGGTAATTGAGTGAGGTGTGTTGGTAATGCTTTTGCAATAGGCAAGATTTGCAAAGATAGGCAGGATCCTCACAGCAGGTCGATTGCTTTAGTGGGGAAGAAAATCCTCATGCCAGTTGCCAGGCATCCATGTCTGATCTTCAGGTATGAGCATGAAGAAAAAACAAAACAAAAACCACGAAAAAACAAACAACAACAATAAAAGCCCACATAACAAAACAAAAAAATCCCAGACACCTCTGAAGAGCTGAGGAGAGAAGGCGACTAAGGGGTTAAAAAATGCCAGAGCTGTGTAAGAAGGGACAACAGTGAAAAGGGAAAAACCCCTGCAGTTCTGAGCATTAACACTTCCTCCGAGTAGTTCAAAATCGGACCGCCTGTTCCTTACAATTGGAGGCAGGGAAGCAGGCGGCGATGGTACCTCAACATTTCATTTGCAGGCTAAAGGGGCTTTCCTTGCCGGCCACCTTTCCTTTGAGAGGACACCTTGGCCCGGTGTGCCCACTCCGCTTCATTGTCACCGTGTCGTTCCGTCCCCCCGCGTCCCGCAGATCCGAGCCCCGGGAGCCGCCCCCAGTGCCTCCCGCGGAGCTGCCGTCTGCCCGGCTCCCCCATTAGCCCTTCCCAAACCGGGTGCCAAAGGGGTTGTAAGACTTTAATAAGACGCTATATCCTTTGATTTATTTAAAAAAAAAAAAAAAAAAAAAGGGTGCATTTTAAGACGTCTCGGGAGCAGCATTAATTAACTGTGGAGCAACTTTAATTGTCAGGAACACACTTTCTTCCTTTCGCACGCACAAGTCGGTGAAGAGTACACCTGAGCTACACTGAGAAGCCAAGTTTACAAAACATAGGAAAATACTTTGAAGCGTCTCCTCGGGACAGAGTTTTCTGCAATATAACTCGGAGAAGGAAAGGAAAAAAAAAAAGAAAAAAAAAAAGCCGTCTTCGAACTGAATGAGTTTAGCAACTCAGCCAAGAGACCTTGTTACCTTGTCACCTCCCCCTCCCAACAGCTTTCAAAGAATTCGAGGATGAAACACCTAAAATAAATCCCAAATCCTGCCCTAGTGGCTGCTTTCGCTTTTCCAGGGTATCTTCATCTGCGACAAGGGCACCGTCCTACTCCGGCGGGGACACCGACCGCCCCATCACCAGCCTCCGCGTGGATGTTCGCAGAGCCTGGAGGACTGAAGGCACCTTGTCCATCTCATTTATTTCCAGACGATTTCACGGAGGTTCGTTCTCCCGTAAAGGCGTGGAACTGCTCATCTGCCCGCAGAAGCGAATTCTGGACTATTTGCTCTGTAAATAAATAAACCCACCCTCCTAAGGAGTGTCGCGATGTGTCCCTTGGGGGAAAGCAGGGCAAGAAGAGAGGAGAGAAGAGTTAAAAAGAGCACTTCTTCACGGGGAGAGAATTAGCTGTGATTTGAAGCTAAACACCTTGGATTTGAAGGACGCACCGGTGCCCGGTGCGAGGACCCGCGTGATGCGGGCAGGGGCGGCCGGGCCCCGCGCCTCCCTGCCGCCCCCGACGGCAGAACACGGGTCAGCCACGGAGCTCTGCGCAACCTTCGAGAGTTGCCGCTCCGCCCTAGCCCAGGCAGCCCCGCCGGTGCAGCGCAGTCCCCTCGGGGGTCCCGCTGCCGACGGGGCGCACACGCCGGGTGGCGCTGCGAGTCCGCGGCAGCTCCGGTCGCGCCGCCCCCGCACTCCCGTGTGCGTGAGTGTGTTTGTCTCCGGGCCGGGGCATGAAGGGAAAGA
Organism: Atrichornis clamosus; assembly: GCA_013400975.1. Taxonomy (NCBI): domain Eukaryota; kingdom Metazoa; phylum Chordata; class Aves; order Passeriformes; family Menuridae; genus Atrichornis; species Atrichornis clamosus. The sequence continues at coordinate 43,821 of WBMZ01010158.1, forward strand.
GGAGGAATGGGCAGCCAGCTCCTGGCTCTCGAAAGGAGCACTGGTGCAGCGATGGGGAGAAAACCGAGGCGAGATGCACAGCCTTCTGCCCAGCAGCAACCGGGACGTAAGAGTGGCCGGCTTTATTGCCATCGGAAGGAGAGCTTGTAAAGCGTGGGGCAGCTGGAGGTTGTACCGAGTGTATAGGGACACGCATACACATCCTTCTGTCTCAATGGATGAGGACAGACGTAAAGCAAAGTATGTTACCAGCAATAATAATAATACCACTTTAAAAAAAAAAATTTTTTTCCTCGTCCCCACAAGGGAAACTTGCACGGCTTGGCATCTGCCCAGAAAAAAAAAAGCTGTTCAAAAGAAGCCTCCCGCTCAACCACCTATCCTTCCATAACCAGGGACGAACGCTCACAAGCATTCCTTCTGCGTCCCCAACCCACAGGGCAGCCCCGAGGCTCCGGCCGGGAGCGGGGTCTGTCTCCAGCACCGCCGTCCTGGGGCCATCGGGACTTTGCGAAATCGTCAGGGCTCTGTCTCTGCTTTTTGCAGTTTGCAGAGCAGTATCGCTCAGCCCGAAGAGCAGAATTCTCTGATTGCCAAGACCATGATTGCTCCTCAGGAGGCTGGTCTATTATCCAGCCCCTCACTGGGCCTCGCAGGCTATATAAATATGTTTATTGAAAAGTTGTGCATTTCTCAAGGAGTAATATGGGATCCCCGTTTGTTTCAAAATCCAGAAGTGTAAAATGGAATTACTCTATATTTAGAATGCCCCACTAAAACTCCTATGCACTATTGCTTGCCATTATCCCCTATTTTCCTAATCCTCTTTTTTTAAAAACTGGCAGTTAGAAAACCATAGAACTGGAAACATAGTAATTGTTCTAAACGGTGCAGTTTTTCTCAGTACACACCTTCCTGATGTGTGACAATTCCTCCATACACTTTAGCACAAGACAGCCAGTTTGCTCAAAATGATACCCCAACAATAGTTGTGTTCTATTTTTAAAAGCAGATATTCTAGTTTTATAAGCACATATCGCAAAATGTGCATTCTTCCAAGGAGTTGTTGAATAATTTTCAATGTATCTTTATGATTAAAAAAAAGTGAAATGGAGCAATTTAAGAAAGCAGACCCCGATTTATGCTAAGAAACACAAGGTTATTCTGATACAGCGAAAGAGTTTTGTCCTTTTATCATAAATCTGGTGAAAGCGTGAGCAACTGCACACCCAATTCATTCACAGCTTTTCCCAGCTCTTTCTTTGCAAAGCTAAACCAGAGGTCATTTCACGGAATGTAACTGAAATGTGGCAGGTTTTGGCAAGTGCATACTTACTTTCAGCCATTCGTACTGAAAGATTTGTTGGACTGCATCAAGTATCCTTACTCCACCACCTCTACTGCTGTGAAGGTGTTGACAGCTGGATTAGCCATCACATCCACAAATCAAGCATTTGAGATTTCATTTCTTGTTTTCTGCTTTCACATTCCTAGACTGGAATTGAGGAGAAGTCAACACCTCTTGATGGCTGTTTAGTCTCGTCAGGCACAGGCCGAGGGTAGCGGGAAAGGCACTGCCAGCAGGCAGAAATGAAGTGGTGTTTTAAATCACTTCAGCTCCACACATCTCCCATCACTGCTCTATTGAAAATTTAAACTGGAAAATGACAATAAAAAGCCAGAATAATGGGTAAAGCAGGACACAAAATTCGATAGACATTGCTACGAGCTTGAAGGGAAGCGACTTAAAAGGTCAGAGAGCAAACGGGAATGGCCACAATCATCTGAAGGCAGTTGGAAGGTAAGTTGATGGACACCGGTTTGACCTGTAGGTCAGCAAACTAGTTTAACTCTACCTTGATCTGCACAACGCAGAGACAAGTTCCCGGCTCCTATCAAGCAACTCAATGCCCTTATCTGGAAGGGTTTAGTAAAAGTAAATCCACTACAAAAAGGAGCTATTCAACCTTCAAGTGCTGGGTTTTGCTGGTAAAAGAAAGGGAAAATATGTGTTCTCACACAGCCTGGATCCAAACTGGCAGCTCTCAAACAGGAGAAGCACATGCTCCCTCCAGGGGGAATGATGAGTTTTGTTGCTGGATCTATCCCACTGCCAGACAGCCCTGAGATGGAGCAACCAGTGCCCTAAAGAAACTATCAAGCTCCTGGACAGTAGAATCTTGATAGCGCTCTCTTTTCAGAGGGATATCAGGGAAGCAGTATTAGAAGTTTTCCTCTGCTCCCTTACCCTTTTTACTAGGTGCTCAGACCATTCCATCAGGACCAAAACTTCCAAGTAACATAACTACTGCCTCTCACTCCCACTGAGGAAATCGAGTGCTGCTACACCACCTCATTTACATGGCATAAAAAAAAAATCAGAGCAAACTGTTGCTTTGTTTCAGTAGGAAACTTTGCAGGCCTCTGATGGCTGCACTTGTAACGAAAAAAAAATCAGAATGCAGCTCAGAAAAAGTCAACCAGAACAACTCTTGTTTCTAGTGGTTGTTACAAATACCATCTAACCCCTACACCATGCAGAGGACCAAAACCGTGAACGTATCTGGAGTTGACTCGTCTGCGCTTCTTTGCCCTGCATTTTAACACCCGCTGTTTAAGGTACTACTAACAACCTGTTTCACATGTATGCACAAAAGATTTTTCTGCTATGCAGATTCCATGCTCTAGCCCTGATTTTTCAGTACCCCGACAGTGAGCACCACCTCCCCGTGTAACCCAAGAGGCCAGATTTCCAAACAGAAACAACACATCCTCCACAAGCTTCTGCACCCCCCCATCCCCCCCACCCCCAAGAAAAAGGTGTTAAGAGAAAGTGTTAGCAGTTTGAGGGTCTGCTTTGGTTTGGGTTTCGGGTTGGGGTTTTTTTGCCAAAAAGCTAAGCAAATGCCAAGGATACTTGCAATTGTGGTTTTATTGTTGTTCAGGGACAGCTTGTGGAAAAAATTTTAAGGACACAGCAAGGGCGACAGCGCTGGACCGGCTGGCTGACAACACCCTGCAGCCCCTGGAATTGCCCAGATCCCTGTCCTGTGGGGAAAACGTCCCCAAACGAGAAGGGAGTTTTCACGCACAATGACCCGAAGAAGTTAGTGTTCGCTACGGCAATTAGCATCGCTCCCAGCCACAACCACCTCACCTAAAAACAAAAGCAGAGAACCACTTTTTATTTTGTCTTTTAAAGCAATAATGACTCTCAGCATCTCAATATTAAATCTCCTCTCACAATGGATCTGGCGCGATGTGAAAAATAATTCTATGGAGGAGGTATATGCAAAGCAGCTCTTCAAACACACTCGGGTTTGTGAGAAGCACTGTATTATTAGTCTGATAAAAATAATTTTATAAAAAGAGCCAAAGCCTTTCATTTAGTTTCCTCTACTAGGGCATTGTAAAAAGAATGAAACAGAACAAAAACTTACGCATTTTAATGCCTCGAAGCTGATCCCAGTAGGCACTACAATTTACGTTTGCTGTATTTTCACTTTTCTCTGAAACTCCAGAGAACAGCTTATGCGGTATGAGTTCAAAGTAAATTGACTGCAACGATGGATTTACAAAGAAGAAAAACAATTGGCTGACCTAAGGTAGAATGATTTTCTGGAGTTTATTAATACCATTTAAAATATTACAGATAAAAATCAATTACATTTCATGCATTTAAAATGCAAATCTAAAATGTTCCAGCGAAGGGCTTTTCATTTCAATGTGAAATATCCAAATTATTTCAACATTACAATGAGACAATTAGTTTGCAGCATGGCAAACCGCTAATGTAGTGTCAGGAGTGTTTATTAACATTTATCAATATTATTTTCAGGAAATACACATAGGCCAACATTAGTTCAGTTTCACTTGGACAGTTTATTTAATACATGGGTCGTGGCAAACCCACTTTATGAAATATAGGAGAACTCTCACCGTAACTATACCTGAACTGCCAGCAAATGCAAATAAGTACATGCTCCATTAAATTAAATGTCATTCAACATTTATCAAATATTGTTTGCTTAATTACAGTTGTATGCCTACCTAAATTAATATTCAAGCAAAACCTATATCCTGAAGTGTGACTTGATACGCACTTCAAGGAATGAGTCCAGAAAAAAATGCAGTGAACCAGGACTGCAACAAGAATATTTTCTCGTGACAGGAAAAGAAATAAAAATTAAAAGGAAAAAAAAGCTCAAGTGTACTTCAATATATTTTCAAATATTTACTGGAAGTAATTTACAAGAAAAATACTATACAAAATCGTCTCCTGGACAACTGCACCTCACACCGATACATTGGTGGAGTTTGATTTAATTGTTAGCTAATCTAGAACGATTCCCCAGTGGTACAAACCTATTGGTTCAGATGTATTTTACAAATATTTTATTTTCCCCCCAGCCTTCCTTTTTGGCATTGGAAATAAATCTTCGCTTGAAACCCACGGTGCTTCTTCATTTGTCTGAAGTTAAAAAAAAAAATACAACTTTCAACCTAATTATTTTCAATGTATTTCGCGATTCCTGCTCAAACGAGAATTATACAAATGCGCTGGCAAACGCAGTGAAATTTGGACTCGAGGACGTAAACGATTTCTTAAAATGGAAAAAAATAAAGGGGGAAGGAACATAAGCACACTTGCGCTCCGGTCCCGGGGAGCAGACGGGCTCTGAGCAGTTAACCAGATGAGAGCAGGTCTGAGTGTCAGTCCGGCGCTGTGCGGGGGTAACGACCGCGGCTGGCGGCGTTGCCGTCGGAGGCCCCGCCGCGGGGCAGCCCCGGCCCGCCCGCCCGCCTTGCCGGGCACCGCTAGTGGCAGAGGGAGGGAGTACGGGCCGGTTTCCAGCAGCAAAGCGAGAAGGAATGTGGGTGTTTTTTCCGCTCTAAAAGCAACACGAGGCAGGGGGTCTCAAGGCGAAGGGGAAGGGAGGTGGCGGCGCGGCCGCCCCACGGGGGGTCGCGGCTCTCCCCCTTTGCCGAGCCGGTCCCCTGCTCCCGTCGCGGGGGTTGCACGGCCCGGCCGCACCGCCAGCCCCGTGCGAGACTCCGGGAGGGCAACGAAGCGGCCGCGGGGCTGAGCGCGGTTCTTGCGGAGCCGCGCCGGCTACTTACGTGTCCGCGTCCCCGCCGCAGGGCTGCGCACTCGGGGGGGCTGCGCGACCAGGAGGGCGGCGGGACTGGGGGGCGCGACGGCCCCGCGCCTCTGCTCGTCACTCCAGGCCGTTGCGGTGGCCGGGCTCGGGGGGCGGCAGCAGCTCCGGGGAGTGGCAGGGCGGGCTGCCGGCCGCGCTATGCTCGCTGTCGGTGTCGCTGCCCTTCTTGCCGCCGGGGCCGGGGCCGCCGCCGGGGCCGCCGCCGCCGGGGCCCCCGGCGCCTCCGGGGCCGCTGTGGGTCTTGACGTGCTTGCTGAGGTGGTCGCTCCGCATGAAACGCTTGTTGCAGACGGGGCAAGCGAAGCGCTTCTCGCCCGTGTGGGTCCGCAGGTGCCGCTGCAGCTC
>WBMZ01010160.1:0-75188 GCA_013400975.1 Atrichornis clamosus
CTCCGGCCCGGCCGCGCTGCCCCCCAGGGCGCTGCCCATCGCCCCTGCGCCCCGGCACGGGCGGGAGCCCCGCTGGAGCCGCGTCTCGGGGAGGTTCCAGGTCAGGCTGATGTCAGAGGTCTGGAATTCAGCTGCTCTGGCTCCGCGGGGAGGTGGAGGATGCCGCGGGTCAGACCCACGGCCGCGGGGTCGGGATGGAGTGGGGATGCGGGAGGGCACTGGGAACCCACCGGGAGCACCGCGCCCGGGTCCCTCCAGAGGGCCGGGAGTCGCTCCCGCTGCTCCTGCAAAAGGGGGCCCAGGAAAGTAAACTGGTCAGCGACGGGAGTTGTGACACCCCTGGAGTCACCTGCAGAATTGAATAAATGATGCAAACGAGGAATTGGTCCCCTTTCGTAAACTTGTCCCTATGCTGAGGGTTATTTCTCGTGTCAGCAACAACTACTGAAACACGAAGCATATTTTCAACTACAACACTCTTATCACTTGCAATTTAAAACACAGAGAAAATGCAAATCAACACCCATTTCTGTTAAAAAACCTCAACTTATTGCAGATTCATTATAAAGTATCCAAATACCTATTTAAATATCCATATACCTATCTAAATATCAATATACCTATCACATATCAATATATCTGCAGCTATACACTTATAACTACATTTATAAATCTAAGTCTATACACATATCAATATAAATATATATAAAAATGTAACTACATACCTATATCAATATAACTATATATAAAAATATAACTGTATACTGTAATGCTATACATATATAACTATAGCTATATACATGTATATAAATATAGCTGTGCACACATATAAATATAACTATATACATAGGGAGCCCAGCTGGCAGCTGCTGCACATTTTCACATGCTCTCTCTTGTTCCTTCCTTTCCAAAGAACCCCCACTTGAAAGGCACATCTGCCAGCAGATGGAGATCTAGGAAGAAACGGGAATGCTGAGTAAATATGGGGCCTTGTGTGTGTCCCCTGGCACACACATGGTGAGTGTGCTCCTATCAGGGACTATAAAATACAGCTCAAATTAGGGAATTTGAGGCCTGCAGTTGAAAGAATAGGAATCTTTCTAGTTCTTCAAGCTTTAAATATAAACCAGCAAGAAAACAAATTATCAGCAAAGTGTTCCCATGCTCCAAGGTCTTTGCCTTTAATTCCATGGATACCAACTGCCCAACATAATTACTCTAAAGCCTGGCAGGGCCTACAGGAATGTTCCACTTGTGACACACACACACACCTTGACTGGTCCATGAAGGACTCGACAGACTCAGCATCACCATGGCTGTGCCAAGGTCCTACAGAAAACTCGAGGTGTGACAGCACAAACAAGAGGCTCCTTCTTTTTGTAAATTACCTCGATTCAGGGCAAAATGGGGATATTTCCAATGGGTGGCATGCAAATGAACAAGCACCCTGCTAAAGTCACCACAGCAGCCCTGGGAATGGCACCCAGGAGAGCTTTAATCTCTCTGCAGAGACATTCACATCTGGGGCAAAGAACTGCAGCCCTTGTTCTTTCTCTGTACTGACAAAGAGACTGCATTCGTTCCTTAAATGTTTCAAACTGATGGGCATTATGGGCTGAATTATTAACTAGCACCATTATCTGGAATCTACAAACGCCCCTTTGAAGTGAGCAACAGCTCTTCCAACTCCACCATCAGCTCCAGGATGAACAGCTGCAAGGGGAAGAGCTTCTTAAGAGTCTGCAGCCGACACAAACTTTGGGTCTCAAATGGATCCAGAGGGTTCTCAGTGTCCTCTTATGTCTCACTGATCTGTGGGCATTTAGGTTTCTCCTTTCGTTACTAGATTAGAGAATTGTTTGGCCTCAGATGTTCTGCTGCTGATTTTTCTCATGTGCTCCAGCATAGATATCAGCAGGCTGGTACAACATTTATTTTGTGATTTGAAACAAAACACTTGGATTTCTACATCAACTTCATCAGTTTGGTGGATCGTCTCCCTGTTACTTCCTTCTCATCACTCAGCGTTTCCTTCGGAGCACTGCCACCCTCCAGGAAACACATCTGTGGACATCAGCTCCAAATTGTGACATCCAGGTTTCCAACACAACTCCCAGAACTTCAGGTTTGAATTACTAATCTAATTAATAGCTTTTTCCATGGAAGAGGAATTAGTGTCAGCATCTCTGTAGAAGTGTGTTGGTAAGTACACTGAGAGGCTCTACAAGTATTTTAACTGTAGTATTTAAGGACTGACACCAATAACTAAACTATTCCTATCTCCCTTCTGTAATAGTCTCAAAGTAGTTTTCTAGGGAATCTCTAAAAAAAAGTCAAATCTCTTCTTGCTAAGGGAGAGGAAATTGTTCCCACCAGGTTTTCCAGCTGAATCTGTCCCTTCTGCAGATACAGTCAGAGGCTGGGTTCCTGAAGGTTCTCAGATCACACTAATATTCTCCTTAAAAGACAAAAAAAAGGAAAGAAGAGGGAGGGAGGGAGGAAGGGAGAGAGAAAGGAAAGGAAGGAGGGAGGGAGGGAGGGAAGGAGGGAAGGAGGGAGGAAGGGAGGAAGGGAGAGAGAAAGGAAAGGAAGGAGGGAGGGAGGGAGGGAAGGAGGGAAGGAGGGAGGCAGGGAGGAAGGAAAGAAGCAAGGAAGGAAGGAAGGAAGGAAAGACAGACAAGCACTGCCTGGGTGTGTTATATAATAAGTGTTTGTAACTCAGAATTGAGGGTGCCAGACTGAAACTCAAGCTCTTACAAAATTCAGCAAAACACAAAATCAGACAAGCAGAATACACCAGTCCTGGAGTACAAGTCCTACCAGTCTGAACTTTGTCCTCAGCTATCAAACCAGTCAGAAGAAATAAGCCAGAATTCCAGAATGGGTCAGGCTGGAAGGGACCACAGTGGGTCATTAGGTCCAACCTCCCTGCTCAAACAGGGTCATCCCAGAGCACATGGCACAGGATTGTGTCCAGAGGGTTCTGGAATATCCCGTGTGTCCCTGTGTGCAGGGAGGGGCAGAGCAGGGCCCAGGCTCTGCTCCGTGGGGCCCAGCAGTGGCACCAGAGGAACAGGCAGGAACTGATCCCAGGGAGTTCCAGCTGGACTGGAGGAAGAACCTCTTCCCTGGGCTGTGACCCAGCCCTGAACTGAATATCCCCTCCCTGGGGATATTCCAGAGCCCTCTGGACACAATCCTGTGCCCTGTGCTCTGGGATGGCCCTGCCTGAGCAGGGAGGTGGCACCAGATGAGTCCCACTCAAGTCCCACCAGATGAGACCAGTGTAGTTCCTTCCAACCTTACTTATTCCATGATTCCATGAAGTACATCTAAAACTGCAGCTCGGGAGTTGTCACAGTGGCAGTGATGGAGCTGGCCAGCACTGCACACAGGGAGTGGGCACAGAGGGAGGATCCTGCCAGCTGCAGCACCCGCACAGGGCCGTGCCCTCCCCTGGAGCCTGTGCTTGTGCCATGTCAGGGACACCCAGCACGGCCCCTCGACAGAGGGCACCTCAGATGTTGTGTCCAGGGAAGAGCAGGCGCAGGTACAGCAAGGTACAATTGCAACTTGTCAGGCACCGTGAAGTATAAACCACTGAAGATGCTTTATAACAATCAAATGCTACTAAATTATATTTTCCACAGAAAACAGAAACTTTATATCCTTTTATCAATCTGACCATTTATCTGAATTTTCAATGAAAGTATTTGCCTTCTGTAGCAAAATCTCAAAATATTCTTTTATATAAGGTTAATATAACTTTAAAAAGCTTCCACTTCATCACCATGAATACACCAGCACTCAGTTACCTGTCAACATTTTCTTCCTCTTCAAGGACTTGTCCATATCCACATGAGGGATGACTCCCAAGGATGCCTTTGCCATCACAGAGCAGGTCTGAACGCTGCTGAAATGTTTCCTTGTGATCACAAGGTGACAGGGCATAGTCACCTCCAATGGCCTTTTATTTTTTAGTAGAATTCATATAAATCAAATAGATCAAAGCAGAAAGAAGACAATGAGAAGTTTCAAAAGTTCCTACCCAAGTGAAACCATGGATTCCATTTTAACAGCCAGTGTCTGTCCTGCTCCTTCTTCTGGAGATAAATCAGAGTTAAAGGACACTGGAAAGGTAATTTCTTCTGACAAAGATGAGTCATGTAAAGATGTTGAACAGAAACTCAGGTATATTAAAAGTACAGGTTTATTTTGGAAGAGATCTAGGTATGAAGGATTAGTCCTTAGTGCCTGATTATCCTCAGACTTTCTGGCTGAGGTAGCGGCTAATAAAAAGCTAATTCCATAGGTGAATTAATTAAAACAGGAAGCCACAGAATCACCTACTAGGAAAGCCATATCAGATCAAATGCTGCTGTAAGACTTGTTCTCTCAGCAGCAGGAACACCAGAAGTCCCCAAAGGAAATACCACAAGGAGATGAGATCCCTTCCTCTGGATGTATGGAGTCAAGTCCTGCTGTGATCCATGTAGATGTGCCAGCCTGCAGACAGCCATCAGCTGTGGAGCATGGAGAAAAGCAGGAATTTGAGAAATTTAGGGGTGAAGTTAAACAAAGCTTCTCCATTAAAGGCAAGCCACCTTTATATTTTTATGATCTGAGTTTAAATGTAGTTCTTTTCATTTAATATTTTTTTTCAGCAGTACTTTTAAAACCATGAACAAGGTGTGTTTGACTTTTGCTGCATTGGTTGATTATTGCCTGAAGCAGCCAGGATTTTGGGTAAGATCCTGGTTATCAGTTCAACTGTCCAGGGATGGATGAGCTCGTCCTGCCAAAACCAAACCAATAAACCGACCCACACTGCAACTGCTTCTTCCTCTTCTCAGGGGACCTCAGCTTGAAGTTGTTGTAACTCAGGTCATCTTCTGGGATGCACTATAGGATCTCATATGCATTTCCAATAGGAAAAAGTGCCCAAAGTGCAATTTAAATCCTTTTGGTTTCTCCAGATAGGACACACAAGGATGGGAAAGGGGCAGCAATGAAACCATGAAAAGGGATAAAAGATGGAGAAGTCAGGACTCAAAAGACTGATGGTTTGCTGGGCACTTGAGCTCAACAGGAAAAATGGTCAAATTTAGCCAAAGCTGTGAAAGGAAAGATGGGAATTTCACTGACAACCAGCCCTTTTCAGGGACTGCTATGACTAAACCAAAAGCTTTGGAATTATTTTCTATCCTAAACATCCTTTTTGAGATAAGAAGCTCTTTGATTGTGACTCGCACCACTCTGACTAATCCTTAAGACCTGGGTGAAAATGAAGCTTGTGATGAAAGTGAGAGGACAAAGGTGGACTGTGTGAAAAATAAATATTGGAATATCAATGGCCTGACTGGCTGTTGGCTATTTCCATCCTTACACCAACATGTTATCCTGGCCATAACCTGGCCAAGTTGGATAAGGTTGGATAAACTCGGATAAGCTTATACTTAAAAAAAATAATGAATAAAAGACAAAGGTTGATATTTGCAAGACAGGAAACTGGATGATCAAGCTTGGGTAGGTCAAGCCTTTTTCAACACACATCAGCATAACTTGCTTTGCTTGTCCTTTGTGAGGGGAAAAAAAGGGATCTGCATTAAGCTGTAGTAGAAAAGGAAGCCCTTGCATTTTTACTTTAGATCTTTTGACATCTGATAAGCCAGGCCCTCCAAGTAAGGAGCACTTTCCACCAGAATGATGTAAAGCATTTAGAGTAAGTCCTGTAGTTCTCTTTAATAAGGCACCGCTGAGGTGGGGCCAATTCCAAAAGACACTGTAGTTTTTCTCATTCATGAAGTGAAACTCAGGGCTGCAGAAAGCTGTCTGGGAAAAAAAGTGAAGCTGTTTCCCAGTCTTTTCATAATATCAAAGAATCTCTTTTTGTTCAGGCAAGGACATTCTTCAAAGATAAACATAGACTCGTTAACTAACACAGATTCTGGTGAAGTCAAGCAAAAAACTTTTGAGGAACAAACCACTGCCCTGATGAGGACACCTACTATGCTGCTGCCCTGGAACCTCACTTGAATTACAGAACTACTTGTTTCATGTTCAGGGCTTCTTTGAAATAGATATTTGTAACCCACAACACTTCCACTTTCTCAAGCAGATCCATTTTCAAATTTATATCCTTCACTTCAGAAGTCCATAAGCCTCCCGTTCTATCCCACAGCCTCCCCTGCTCTCCCCAGTCCCTGCTCTCCCTGCTGCTGTGCCACGGGAAGCTGCAGAACCAGCACAGCCAGTCAGAGGGTCGGGGGCTGAACACCCTGCGGTGGGACTGGAGGATCCAAACACAGCTTCCAGACTCCCAGAACTTGTGCTTGGGGTGGGACTCGAGGATCCAAACACAGCTTCCAGATTCCCAGAACTTGTGCTCAGTTTGCAGAATGCTATTGCTTACTTTGATTAAACATTTCAAGAATCACGCAGTAAAATAAATTCCAGAAATGTATTCTTACCTCCCAAGACTGATTTCTTCCTCTTCAAAAATATTTATTCTAATATATATTCTATATTCTATTTTTTATATATATTCTATTTATTTTATACATATTATATTTATTTTATACACATTCTAATATATATTAAAAATATGTGTTGGAAAATTGCTCTACACACATGTAGAAGTTCCATAACGACAGTCTTTTGTGTCTTACCATCAGCCTTTTGATTTGTCTGATTGACTTTATCATCACAGCACACCACAGAGAGTGGGTTCACATAGGAATGTGAATTTCACACTGAAATTAAACACTGATTTTATCCTAAAAATCAGCTTTATAGACAAGGCAGTTTTCTACAGGTATTACTTGGTGACACACAGAGATAATATAGAAGTAAAGGCATTATTTGCAGGACAGACAGTCTTTATAATCTACATTTGTTCTGAGAGAGAGAGAAATCTTTGGTGAAATCAAATGTAGTCCAATGTTGATAATCAGTAACAAGTGTAACTTGAGATGGTAAACAGCAAATGTATTTGCACTCACGTGGGATTTTACATGAGAGAGTTGCTGCAATTACCAGTAATGTTTTTAATATGTCTGCCTTTTAATATGATGTTGCTGTATTTTTGTGGAGTTTGGAGCAACAAAGTCATGAGCTAAACAACACCGAAAGGGCTGGTGGCCATCATTCCAAAGAAGCAGATGTGGGAATGACTCATGTTACCTCAAAGCTGATTCTGAGCAGCTTTATGATGAAATCTGGGCATCTTTGAGAACATTCTGTGACCCGTGAACAGATTACAATTCTGGATACTGCCAAAAACCTAAATGATATCTGTGTTTCACTCACTGCAAACTCCAAAGCGTGTTTGCAAACCTGAGAAAACCACCAAAGGAAACCTTTAAAGGGCTCCTGTAAAGACAAAGTGAGAGAGGGATGGCAAAGAAGAAATTTCTTGTAAGCTGCTGGAGTGATTCTGAGGGAAAACAAACAGATATTACAAAAACCCCCCAGTCTTCTAAGAAAAGAAGAGGAAAGACATGACGGGAAAAAATGCTTATGAAATAGGAGGTAAGTGTAAAACATCAAATCCAGATCATATGCTATAAAAAGCTACAAGTAAAAAGCCAAAACCACTGAAGAAAGCATTTACTGAGGCCAGTGATATCAAAGGAGAAGGTGGCGACTCATTTCTAAGACTTCAGGTCTTCAAATTGAATCAAGAGTCAGCAAGCAGACCCATAAGACTTCACTCACACGCTTTCGTTCTGCCCTGTAAGTTGGAGGGCAGAAGTTTCTGAGCTCTTTTGTCTCAGATGTGGTTAGTCCAGAGTCCTACCCAGGAGGAATCACCAGCTACAGCCCATTCTCACTGACTGTTACGAAATAGCTGACAGGGAACAGTGATGTCCTTTGAGGAGACAGGGAAGAATGGCATCTTATGGAATAAATCAATATTTACTGAAAAAATACAGCCCCTTTCCTTCTTCTAAGGATGGATCTGCCACAAAATAGATTTGGTTTTGGTCAAAAAGGAGATGTCCTTGGGCCCACAGAAGCTCTGGATGGACTCTGCATCTCAGCAAGAAAATACCAGGGGAAGCACAAGGATGATGGACAGAACACTTTCCTGAAGGAGCAGCGAACTGGGGCAGGACTCTCCATTCCAGAGAAAATGCAACTGCAGGAACTAAGACAGAAGAGTTTAAAATCATGGGCAGTGAGAGCGATATAGATAGAGAGCCATTCACACCAAAGCCAAGCAGATACTTAGTGGATATGCAGGAGGCTCAGAAGAGGCAGGAGAAGGTGGGTCTGGGCACAACAGCTCTGCAGTGGAGCCCTTGGCACAGTCATGTACATGCCACTGTCTGCATTGTTTGGCAGAAACAGGCAAATTCATGGAAGTGAAATCCACTGAGGGCTATTAAATACAACTCGTGTTATGGTTTATTAATTCCCTCAGCCTACATGGAATCCCAGAATCATTGGGGTTGGAAAAGCTCTCCCAGCCCATGGAGTCCCAGCTGTGCCCCATCCCCACCTTGTCTCAGCCCAGAGCTCTGAGTGCCACGTCCAGGCCTTCCTTGGGCACCTCCAGGGATGAGGACTCCAAACCTCCCTGGGCAGCCCCTTCCAGTGCCTGACCATTTCCCTGATGAAATACACACTATTGGGAGTATTTTGGAAAAGCATCAGTCCCTGCTTGCTCTGCTCATGCCCTCCTTGGGCATTACTGTCAGATGAAATGATGAGCTGATGGGAGTTTGGTCTGGCCTAGACCAGTGTTCTTATCTCCAAAGCAGAGATCTGTTCAACACAGAACTATTGAGGCATTCACTAAATACTGCTTTCTCAAAACTGGAAAAAATTGGATTAATTGGATAGAAATAAGCATGTGAAATCTAGCTGGAGGGATGATAACACTAATACCACATTCTTACAGACATCTTCCTCTTGAGACAATATTATTTTGTGGCTCTCAGTGTTTCAGTGAAGAACAAATCAATCATCACTTTAAGTGAAGGCACGGAGGCTGCAGCTCTGCCAGTGACTGCATCCAGTTCCATTCTCTGGCACAGAGGCTGTTAATACTGGGAAAATCTCTTACCCTTCCAAGTCAGAACTGCCACATCCAAACAGCCTGGTGGGCATGGCCCCAAGCCCACGCCAACCACTGAACCAAGCCCAGCACTTTTGGGGAGAGCTCTCACCAGTCCAATGGCAGAGCTGAGCAATAGCCCTGGGCACTTTTCCTGGTGGGGTCTGTGCTCAGGAGGGGCTCACATTGGTACTGGGGGCTTTGTACGGGTTGCAGGCTCCCTGCAAGCTCAGGAAAGCTGAGAGCCCAGAAATTCAGCACTGGGGTCCCCAGCACAGGAAGGACGTGGAGCTGCTGGAGCGAGTCAAGAGAAGGCCACCTGGATGATCAGAGGGATGGAGCAGCTGTGCAGTGAGGAAAGGCTGAGAGCCTTGGGATTGTTTGGCCTGGAGAAGAGAAGCGTTGGGGTGACCTCATTGTGGCCTTGCAGTGCCTGAAGGGAACCTACAGGATAGAGGGAGAGAGACTATTTACAAGGGCCTGGAGTGTAAGGACAAGGGGGAATGGCTTCCCACTGCCAGAGGGCAGGGATAGATGGGATATTGGGAAGGAATTCCTGACTGTGAGGGTAGTGAGGCCCTGGCACAGGTTGCTCAGAGAAGCTGTGGCTGCTCCTGGATCCCTGGAAGTGTCCAAGGCCAGGTTGGATGGGGCTTGGAGCACCCTGGGATAGTGGAAGGTGTCCCTGCCCATGGCAGGGGTGGCACTGGATGGGCTTTAATGTCCCTTCCAACCCAGACCATTCCATGATTTTATGATTCTGTGAAATAAATGCAAACCCAACATGGGTCAGCATCAGGTCTGTTCCAAGTTTGAATTAGCACATGCTACATCATTTCTCCAAAGATCTGTTGGAAATTGAAGGAATTGAAGGAATGCCCAGATCATTCCTAGGCATTCAAGATAGGAAGAGACATCAACAGCTGGGTCAAAGGGCACGAGACTGACACTCAGGCCCAAAAGTTATGCTTAAGGGGAGCTAGTTACTCATCTGGGGTCACCAGTACTCAAAGCTGTGCAGGAAATTAGGGAATGCAGCTGTGCCTGTTCCTGCCCACTCAGTGAGCACCTTGGAATGGGCCTGGGTACAAACTCTGCAAGCTCTGGTCCTTTGTCACCGAAGGACTGACGAAAATGATCTCTTGATTGAAATTAAGACAGTCTCTTCAAGAAGGGAAAAGGAGAAAGACAATGTTGTCTGCACTTTGACATCCGGGTGGGATTAATGCCCTCCTGCCACAGAGCTCCAGAGCCCTGGCAGCTGTCGACTCTCTGCACACTTGATGAACTAATAGGCTCATCAGAAAGAAATTAATTGTCTTCCAGAGGCATCCGTCTAAGAAAGCTGAAGTGACTCAAGCTCTGGGAGGTGCCTGTTTCTCTCCACTGACTCTGTGCGCAATCTCGACAAGCCCAGGCACATACAACTGACTATTACACATTCAGATGAATCTTAGGCAAGATGAACCTACAACTAGTTTTACAAGTGCATTACTAATGCAGCTACTCTGCTTTTCTCAAGGGAAAATGTGGTGCTGTTCACGCTGTGTTAAAACAGATGTTTTCAGCTGCTTCTTTAAGAATCCCCTCTTGGCCATGTGAATTTTAAGCGTTGCATACAAAGACAATTATTTATCTTAGCAGGGGGTATATCATTCAGAGTAACACGACTACTCTTAAGTTACCACTCACCATAAAGGTGACCATGGGTACAAGAACCCTCGGCCACAAATGCATTTGAAGGCATGACTGGACTTGCAAGGTCAGGTGGCACCAATAACTCTCATTTCTCACACAGCCTCCCTGACTGATTTTTCGTTATTCTCTGATAAAAACCTTCACTGCATTTCTTTGATCCAATCCTACCTCTAGCAAAGGTTTTGCCAATAGTTGAAAGCAAACAGAACTAAATCCTTCAAATAATTATGGTCTAAAATACCCAGATGGGCATCTTTTCTTTTACTGCTCTCATAATGAAAAACCCAGAGAAATCTTCTGGTTGCTGAAGTTAAAAAGGAAGTTTCAATACACATAAAAAGAAATTGTTTGACGAAGTTCTACTTTGATTTAATTTAATGGGACTTCAGAAGTAAAATGAAAAGAGTCAAGAATAAGATTGAAAATATATTCTTTAGGCCTCTCACTTAGGAAATACATATTTTAAGATGAAGTATCACTTTATAATAAGCTAATCTTCGTGCTATGCCCTTAAGATGAAGGGAAGAAGATGCTTTTATGTAGACATAGGAAGAAATAAGCTTTTAGCAGTCTGTATGTTATAATGTAAAGAAGAAAGGATAGTGGAGAGATTAAGGGATACACAGAATCACAGAATCCCAGAATGGTTTGGGTTGGAAGGGACCTTAAATCCTATCCAGTTCCCCCTGCCCTGGGCAGGGACACCTCCCACTATCCCAGGGTGCTCCACGCCCCGTCCAGCCTGGCCTGGGACACTTCTAGGGATTCAGGGGCAGCCACAGCTTCTCTGGACACCCTGTGCCAAGGCCTCACCTCCCTCACAGGGAAGAACTTTTTTCTCTAATAACTTGCTTCAACTTCTTTTCTGAAGAATAAAAACATTCCAGTGAGACTGAAAATCTTAGCAGAAACATTTTGGACAAAAGAAGGACATCAAGACTTTTGTACTTTCTGATCTTCAGTGCATAAAAAAATACAACATAAAGAAGCTTGGCAAGAAAAATATTAAAATATGAGCAGAATGAACTATTCTGTACAATAGTTTTGACTAATGTTTGCCTTTAAAAACTTAACATGGGAAAACGTGAGACCAAGAACTTTTCAATGCATTCTCAGTGCTTTATCATCCTAATTTTGCTTAATTAAAAAAAAAAAAAAAGTTATCCTGACACTGACTGGTTGTGGACAAATGTTTTTCTCCTCACCCTTTAACCTCAGCAGGGACTGTCTGGAAAATCACCAGGGAATGTTCAAAATCTGGAGGAAGGACAGGAACACCAAATAGAGGATCTTTTGGCTTTAGAGGTCTCTCTTCCATTTAGACTTTCCACT
Organism: Atrichornis clamosus; assembly: GCA_013400975.1. NCBI lineage: Eukaryota > Metazoa > Chordata > Aves > Passeriformes > Menuridae > Atrichornis > Atrichornis clamosus. The sequence continues at coordinate 12,092 of WBMZ01010160.1, forward strand.
TTCTATTCAATTCTCACTTGAGATATACACATGACAGAGCACTGCAGAAATATATTTAGAAGCATCACTGTTAACTATCCTTTTGACAAGCAAGTGCAGAAATTCTTGTCATACATGGTGGACCTGAGTCCTGCACTGAGGATGTGCTGGGCTGGGGAAGTGGCCGTGGGGTGAGCCCATTGCTGAAGCAGCTGGAGTGGAAACCCCTTTGTCTGGAAAAGTTTGGGAATTCTCCTGCCTCTGGGATGAGGTTGTTATGTAAAAGTATGGAAAGAACCCTGGTGATAAAAGTGCCCTATGTCAGCAGTGCTGCAGGGGGTTCAAGAGAAAGTGAAACAAGTTGGGGGAAGGACTTTTCCCAGGCAGCGGAAGGCAGCACGAGGAGCTGAGGCTCGACAAAGCTTTTGGGGAAGAAGGACCATCTTTGCTGCAGCACAGATGGCCCAGAACCAGGATGAGTCCCCAGCCCTGAGCACACGGTGGCTGCTGCAGTGGCAGAGGGCAGTGCCAACCCACTGTGCAGTGCTCCATCTCCTCCAACCTGCAGTAGGAAGTCACCAGTGCTCAGAAATGGGCTGTAAATCACAATGTGCAGGAAGCCGACTAAGCCAAAGCCAGTCAGGAAGTGCTGCGTGTTAAACCTGACAGTATGGTAAAAACCATGGGAATCAGAAAGCCAATCCTTACCATGAACTCAGTGCTGACAGCTCCCAGACAGCTCGGGGAAGGGCAATGTCCAAATTCTTCAGGAGACTTTGAAAGTGCTTTATGACAAGGCATTTTGTCAAGAAAAAAATTCAAAGTCAATTTTTTTCTAGTCAGCTCAACTAATTCAGTTCAGACTAAAATATCCCAAACTGTGCCATTTTGTCATTTCCTACATACTCTTTTTTTGATTCTCTTAGTTTCCTCTTGGTTGGGGATTATTTAAAAAAATGAGCATTTGCTCTTAAACTGTGACAGTTTGGAAGGCTGTGGTGACTTTGTTGAGACACTGACAGCAACACCCAGGATCTCTGTGCTCACTGAATTCCTAAAAGAACACCTGCATTTGTGACTTTTCTGCAGATGTGTCCCACGCCAAGTACAAGTTTAAGGATAATTTACACCAAAAGGGTTTATTCAGCAGTCAGAATTTCTCAGCCCTGGAGTTCCCAATTCTAACTCTAAAGGAATTTTTAAAAATAGCCTCATATTTACCTCATTCTGTCCTCTGACAGGCCAGGCTGGACAGGTGGTCCAGCAACGTGGTCTAGTCGAAGAGGGTGGAGCTGGATGGTCATTGACGTCCCTTTCAAGCCAAACCATTCCATGATTCCATGATGAGAACTAACTCAAGATGGACAATTTACAGTCATTATTCTACAAGTTCACATTAAATCATTAAGAATCACTAAATAAGTACAACCTGGTCCTGAAAAATTTAAGAGTTAACATTTAGGACTGATTACTTCCTGTCAGGAAGAGCAGAAAATAAGTAATTTTATTTAATCAATATTTTTACCATATATTAACAGAGAATGACCAGATGTCTGAGAATTCCTTTGTTTATATTTTACCTTTGGCTAGGGAAATTATGATTATCTACTTTTAATACATCAACAAGACAGGACGCCAAGTTAGGAAGCACCAGTTGCTTTACAGGAATTGTTCTTGGATGTTTAACAGAGAGTTCCATGTTGCAAGACATTTGGAACAGACTGAAGCTTTGCAAACAAAAATATCTTTTATCTCTCAAATTACCTCACATTTACAGCAAAGCCATGCCGAAATTATCAGGACAGGGAATTGTCAGCCTGTCAGAACTCGACTGCGTATAACACCTGATGTTTGCCTTGTTCTGTCTTTCTAGAAACTGAGACTCCGAGAACCAGAGCTCCCTAAAATGTGCCCATAAAAACAAAGGCCAAAAAATCCAAAGGCCAAGTCTTTCTTACCATTTGCTCTGCAGGCTGCACTGAAGAAGTCTCTAAAGACTCATCTTTGTCTTAATGATGTTAGTATCAAATCTCTAATTTAAATTCTTCCTGACTTGGTACTGAGGTGAGTTTCTTCCCTTCTCAAATGCTTCGTTTTTTTCTTGGTATTACAGGTAAAGTCCTACACACGCCACGGAATCAGGAATCAGATGGCAATTCCTACTCCGAAAGAGTAACCAAAAATAAGGATTGGGATACCCTGATCTGTCCTAAAGGTGGATGGTGCTGCAGGAGAGGCGAGGGTCTCAGTCAGCACACAGAGCTGCAGGGTACAGACAGACTGACCCGGGAACCACATTCCCCACATCTACTGGGAGCACATCTGCCTTCATGGAGAACAACCCTTTTCCTTCACCAAGTGACCTAAGCAGCCACCAGGACAGGCCCTCCTCCCTCAGGGCAGTGCTGCTTTTCAAACCTCATGGTCCCCAGTGCTTCTCAAACCCACGCACCAGCTCCTCTGTGCATCCCCAGCCATCTCTTAGCTACCTCAGTCCCCCCGGTCCCCTCAGCCCCCATCAATGCCCTCAGCCCTCGTCATCCCCCTCAGGATTCCCAGTCCCCTCAGCCCCTGCCATCCCCCTCAGCTCTCCCACCCCCCTCAACCATCCAGTTCCCACCATTCCCCTCAGTCTCCAGCCTCTTTAGTTCGTCCAGTCCCCTCAGCCCCCACAGTCCCCTCGGTACCCCTGTCCCCCCAGTGCTGTCCCCCCAGCCCCTGTCAATCCCCCTCAGAACTCCCAGTCCCCTCAGGCCTCCCGGTCCTTTCTCAGTCCCTGTCATCCACCTCAACCCCCCAGTTCCCGCCACTCCCTCAGCCCCCTGAGTCCTTATAGCCCCACCATCCACCTCAGCCCCCTCAGCCTCCCGAGTCCTAACAGCCCCACCATCCACTTCAGCTCCCCAGGTGCCCTTAGCCCCCTCCAGTCCTCCCAGTCCCCAGCAACCCCATCCCCTCAGCCCCTGCCAATCCCCCTCAGCTCCCCCAGTCACCTCAGCCCCATCAGTTCCCACCAATACCCTCAGACCCCCCCGTTCCCTCAGCCCCTGCCATCCCCCTTGCCCCCCACAATTCCCAGAGCATCCCGAGTCCCCTCAGCCCCGTCATCCCCCTCACTGTCACATCGCTGTCATGGGATGTGTCCGGCTGAGGCCTGAGGGTGATGTCTTGATGGAAGAGTCTGGGGTGAAAAGGCAGGAAATGAGAGCACAAGTCTGACAAGGAGATGTGGGGGCTCAACCTGGAGAAAAAGAGGCTCAGGGGGGACCTTCTGGCTCTCCACAAGTCCCTGACAGAAGGGGGCAGCCAGGGTGGGTCAGGAACAAGGCACAGGACAAGGGGAAACAGCCTCAAGCTGTGCCAGGGGAGGGTCAGGTTGGATATTGGGGAAATGTCTCACTGAAAGAGCTGTCCAGCCCTGGCACACCTGCCCACGGCAATGGTGGCATCACCATCCCCGGAGGGGTTTAACAGATGTGGCACTTGGGGCCGTGGGTCAGTGGTGGCCTTCGCAGTGCTGGGGAACAGTTGGACTCAATGACCTCAGAGAGTTTTTCCAACCTTAATGATTCTGTGATTCATGAGCGGCCTAAACTCAGTGAGACTGAAGCCGTGCTCTGCTTTGGGCAACTTTTTGTGTTTCAAATTATGATGATTTTAAACATCCTGGAGACTGCATGCAGCATCTTTTATCTACAGACAATTTAGCATATATATATGTTTTATCTTAGAAGATACAGATACCCAAAGTCCCATAAACAAATGGCAGCACCCCAAGTTCACTTTCACAGAAGCCCAAGATTTTGAGAAAAAAGTGTGTGAACTATCACTGAAAACGGACTGGGCAGACACTCACACCTCAGAAAGCTGCTCAGAAATCTTTCTTGCCTGTGTCTCACTTTGAACTGTCTCCCGCACAGCACTTGCAGGGTTCACAAGGCCACATATCACCTTCCTCTTCCTCTTCTTCTTCCATATCCCTGGCAGTTTTAGCGTTATCCATTAACACACCTGAATAACCCCTACCACTGCCAGCCTGACCTGGCTCCTCACTACAGCAAAATCCATGTTTATTTTGTTCAGTGGCTGCTGAGATATCGTGGCACATCACACGCAGCTCCGGTTGTTAATTCACCAGGAATTCCTGGCAGTTGGTGCATGGATGGGGCAGGCTTTGATGTCCCTGTGCTGGGTTCAGACCCATTTCAGTGTAGATATTGACTACCTCAGGCTGAACGTATCGGCAACAATGGCTTTGTGTTCCTTTAGCGATAACACTTCCCTCTGTGCTTAATAATCAGGAGGGTTCAGTGCCCCTCACTGGTGTGGCCAGGCTGATATGACACCAGTCATGAATGTCCCAGCTGCTTCCTTATTATTTAATGAATACTATTTACAAATAATTATTTTTCGCTTAATTGTGCATGGGGAGAATTCTGCTGTGATGTTTTCCCTGCTGGGGATGAGAAGCCAATGGGTCACACCCGTGTCCCAGCAGCCAGCCTTCCTCTGCCTCTCCAGAAGACATTAGAACTGCTAAATGGTCCTTTCTTACAAAAGCGCTGTTCATTACTAATATTGAGCAGAGTTGCTGTGGGAGAGCACCCACCACAGGTGGGACCAGGCCTCCAGCCGGTGTCCTGCCACGGGCAGTCCCAGTGTGACCAGCCTGTCACACCTGTGTGGTGTCAGGTCAGACCCCAGACACCCACCGTTAATGTGACCACACTTGACCACGGATGAGACTGGACGGGGCTGGAGCCCTGCCGAGGGTGAGTGGATCTCATCTGAGGGTCAGCAGCCGGGGACTCTCCCTGAGGGTTAGCAGTGGCCCAAGGGAATTCCTCAAGGCCAAGCCCTCACTGGAACGGTGACTGCACACCCCAGGCTGCCTCTCTAAACTCTCTGCAATTCTCATGTCAGTCGGGTAGTACTAATCCCATTTCTCATCACGAATCTGTATTCAAATGTTGGCAGGGCTATAATTTAATTGGTTTATCTGGTTTCTAAAATAAACCTCATTTAAATACCTTTGTTGTCTCAATTTTACAAGCTCCCCCAACAATGGCCTCGCGAGCTGACCTCCTGTGACTGTTTGGGGAGCAATGGTTTGTGTTTCAATGTGATAAACTGTCTTGTTCCTCACATTTCTAATACAACAAGGCCTTTAGGTCCCACCTGTCTGACATGAACACCTGAGCAGAACTGTGGGAGTAGTTTACCAGGTATATGCTGAATTTCAAGAACCCTGGATCTCTGAGTTGAAGACAGGCTTTCCAGGAGATTCTCTCCGGCTCCATCACAAACTGTAACTGACCTGCAGCACCATCCAGCTGACAAAGCACAGCAGTCCCACACACCATCCTGCCCAGAGGAACCACCCACACGCCCACCTGGGGACGGGTGGTAGGAAAGTATCAGTGAGGAGTGAGGGAAGCACAGAATCCAAGAATGGTTTGGGTCAGAAAGGAGCTTAAAGCTCATCCCATTCCACCCCTGCCACTATCCCAGGTTCCTCCAAGCCCCATCCAACCTGGCCTTGGACACTTCCAGGGCTCCAGGGGCAGCCACAGCTTCCCTGGGCACCCTGTGCCAGGGCCTCCCCACCCTCACAGTCAGGAATTCCTTCCCAATATCCCATCTAACCCTGCCCTCTGGCAGTGGGAAGCCATTCCCCCTTGTCCTGTCACTCTAGGCTTTTGTCCAAAGTCCCTCTCCAGCTCTCCTGGAGCCCCTTTAGGCACTGGAAGGGGCTCTGAGGTCAGTCTCACTCAAACCTTCCCTTCTTGAGGCTGAACAATCCCAACTCTCTCAGCCTTTCCTCATAGCAGGGAATCCTGCTGAATAGTTCTTCCTTAGAAGAGAAAAACTCTTCATCAAGTCATTGTAAGAGAGGCTGGAAGGCACCGGTTATCCTGGGAAGGACATCCTGCAGGTTTGTTTGGAAGAGAGCTTTGTGTCCTATCTGTTATTCTGAGAAGGGGTATGAAATCCCTAAAACACCCTAGAAAAGGTAGCAAGTTAACAGCAGCCTGAAACCTCCTGGGCGAGGAGAATTCCCCATGGAGGAAAGAAGGGCCCAAACCCAGCAGCACTAATATAGAGATTTTATTTCGACTGTATTGAGTTGTACAGCACGTTTTGTTTGTCACAATGCCATCAAACTGATTGGAGAGTTTTTGGCCAGCACATTGTGACGCTGAAACTCACGAGAGCTAAAAGCAGTTTGGACTAATGGCCTGAAACGGGAGGGCCAGCAGTACCTAGTGTCTGGCTTCCTCATTGCTTGCAGTCATTCCAACACGTCCAAAACAGGAGCAAATCCAGTTTCTTCTGCCAGGTCAATGGCCACTCTTCCATGTCCGGCAATGACTGCAAGGTACAAGGCAGGGGAGAATCTGAAGCAAGGTGCCTTCTCTTCCCAAAGCCGTATTGGTTGTTCCCAGTATGGAAAAGAAGCAGAGTCTAAGTAAGTAGTGGGTCTTCAGAGGATGAGCTTCACTCGCACGTTGGGATCTACAAAACCAGAGGCTGACAAGTCAAAGTGCAGGAAGGGGTCGTTGTTTCATTCCTTCCGACGGAGATGACAAACCACTACCAAAAAATCTGGGAGATCACAACAGTCGAGTCCTTTGCCTTGTTAGCAGATCAATGTCCTCACAGGTCCTCCCTGCCACATCTGAGTCTCCGCTCCTGAGGTGCAGAACACATTGGAAAGAAAACCTGCATTTCTGCAAAGAAATGCCCCACTTTCAAACTCTTCTTCCCCACTAACATCCACAGATGCCTTACAGAGGAGGCAGGGTGATGCTCCCCGAGGGATCTAGGGATTACAAGCCCACTGAAGCCCACTTTCTAAACCTTTCTTCCTTTCTAAACCCGGTTCCTTGTCCTTAGAATGAGTTGGGATTCCTGCTCTCTAGTTTTAAGGAGAAGCAGAGAGGCAATTACAAGTTGGCAACTCTGAACTTTGACCGCTGTACAGGAGACAAAAAAAACCGAAGTCAAATTCAAGAGGCATTTTAGGTAGCGCCGGGGCAAGTCAGAGAGATTGTTTGCACCACTGAACAGATGCCACACGTCATGGTTACCACTGCAGCTTGGCTGTACATCCTAAAGTGAAAAGCACAACCTGTAGTGTCTATGTCAGCCAGTGTCCTTCCCCACCCCGTTTTGGTATCGATGCTTCATTCTCCCTTCTTCGGGTTACATTAAGTGCACAGAAATATATAGCAGCATTTGGACTGAAACCCTCACATACACCAGACAGCACATTCCAGGAGGTAAAACAACACATTATGGCCTATACCCTCAAGGTATCAAGTTTTCAGGATAAAGAGCAGTAGGAAGTGGAGAGCTGAGGGCAGAAAAGGGGAGGAGGAGCAACAGAGGAACACAAGTTCTGTTTCCATGCCAGGAGAGAATCAGGGTGCCATTCCTGTGTTAGCACCAGGCTGTGACACGACCGCAGACAAAGCAGACGGACAGAGCAGAAGTGAAAAGCCAGTCTCCCATCTCCCCACGGTGCTTGGGGCAGGGACAAAGTCTGGTGTGACACCGATCCCAGTGGGACCTGCAAACGGGCACGATTTGCTCGGCCCCTTTTTAGCCGGAATGAATTTCTCTTCAGAGCCCGAGAGAAAATCAATTAGTGATGGCTAATGAGTCTTGTTCACCAAGCTGATCGCAAATCACACTCATGGAAAGAGAATCTACAGTTCTGCTCCAGGCTGAGGCCCTTCTGATGCCTGCGGGACCACTGTGAGCCCTCTTCCTTATCATAGAGCAGCCTGCCTTTGGAGGGGGAGGTGGTTCTAAACATGCCTTTCTATTGCTTTGGGGGGACTTTGCACAGGCAAGAGCTGTGAAAACGTTGCTTTCCAGCCCACAAAAGGAAGAGGTTGTGATCCCCTCTCAGCCCTAGGTCATCAGGACTACAACGCACGGGCCCACGGCTCCAGGGTGGGGACACACAGCGTCCTCTGTGATCTGAGCTCCTCTGCTCCAGCCCCACAGCAAGGCTGCTGCACACAGTGCATTCGAGCTTGGTGTTCAAGTGTTGCACCAAAGGCCTTCACAGTTACCCTGGAGGCAGAGTCACCCTTCAACCCATGAGAGAAAAGGCTGGGTTTAGACAGGTCCCTTGTCTGGCATTCAGCTGGAAGCTGTGGCGATGGGTTTCTTCATGTGTTGGCTCATGAGCTCCCTGGCACGAAACACTTGGATGTGGTCATAACAGGAGTTACAAACGAGGACAGGGTCGTACAACTGCTGATCAGGGATGGGCAGCTTCAGATGGCAACAGCTAGCACAGAATACATTCCCACAGTTCCTGTCAAGGAACAAGAAAACCAGTGAGAAGAGAGCTGGGACCACACCACAGCAGAACTTCAGCAAGCACAGAGGGTCCAGGTCAGGGCAAAGCACCAGCCTGACTGAGGACTGTCAACGTGTTTCTTATACTGTGGTCTGCAGTGCAAGCAAACTGCTAGTGCTGACACGGACTCGTGGGCATTGCAGTCCAGGAGAGGGATCAAAGGCCTTGGAAAAATACAAACAAGAACAATGTAGAATGGAAATCTGCAGGGAACTGATGAGGCCTTGCATATAATGGAGAGACTTAAAACCTACTGGGAGCTGGAGGGAACAGACCTTGCAGAGGGGCATTTTGTGACAGCAGGCTGAGGAGAGGAGGGGCCAGAGCACTGATGTTACGTTGTTTACCTGCAGTGGTGCCTCCGCTTGGCCAGCCAGAACTCACAGTCGCAGTTAAAGCAGTGCGAGGCCATGTGGTCCGGGACCCACCGCGTGACCTAAGGCAGACACCAGTCAGCTCCTGTCTGGAACCCCCTGGGACAGCCCAGTGTGGGCTGGGGTGGCTTTGGGCCACACCACGCTGGCTTACAGCAAGCCCACCCGACCTGAGCCAGCAGCAGAGGATGTGTCAAGGACACGGGTGGCTGTTCACTGCCTCACTTCCAGATCACTCTCTGCTGCTGTGCCCACCCGGGTCAGCTGCAAAAAGCATTCCTCCCTCCCACTGCATCACAGCTCCACAACGGGACACAAACCTCAGTCTCCTTCTTATCCACAGGCTCCCAGCTTGCTTCTGACAAACAGTCTTCACTGTGGTCAGAACAGAAATCCTCTGTGTCGCTGCTGTCTGATTCTTTCAGACATGTCTGCAAAACAAGACCAGGCCACTAATCCCCTCTGCTGCCTCGGACACACACTCCAGGGCATTCCCTGTCCACACACTCCGTGCTGGTGAGGGGCACCTGGGCGGCTCCAGAGTTCCCAAGACAAGGGGCAAAGCATCCATGAGCACGTAGGAGTTTGCCCCTCAAGCAGCAGAGATACATCTGGGTGGCATGAGGGCATGTCCAGGAGGGGGACACGGCTGAGGAAACCCAGGAACAATCTTTCCCAACAATCTTTCCCCCTCCCAAAGGGATGGAGAGCTGTGGGTCAGCGAGGGAGGTGTGAGGGGCCACAGGGAGCAGAGCTGGGTGTGAGAGGCTGGTACTCACAAAGTCATCCTCGTAGTCCATGGGGGGCTCAGCCGGAGGGGCGCAGAAGTGGCGAATGTCCAGGCGCAGCTGCAGCTCCCGCACCTGCCGGCGCAGCTGCTCCACCTCCTGCTTGTAGCTGGCCTCGATCTGCCGCAGCCGGTGCTGGATGACGTCCGTGGGGAAGGGGAGTCCGTCGTCATCCAGGTACAGAGGAGGCACAGGAGAAGGACATTTTGGCGGCATGTGCTTGGGACCAGAGGCTTGTTTCAGGTGGCAGGGCAGCCACGAACGGCTGGGCTTCCCGAAATGTGTGCCCACATGGCCAGCACAGGTTGAGGGCTTCCCACTTTCCCTGCCAGACCATGGGCCAGTGAGGCACAGGGCTGAGGCCCGCAGGGGTTTGCTGCTCAACCTCTTGCTGCAGCAGCCGTAGGAGAGGAGGTGTCTGGATGCAGGCTCCCCACTGGGGAGCGATGTCACCATGCCTTGAAAACTGTCCCAGTTGGACCCCAGGAAGGAGAACTCGCTGCTTTGGCTCTGGGAAATGGGCTTGCGCCACTGCTCCAGTGGGACCCTCCCCGGCCGGCCGGGCTCCTCACAGGGCACGCTCCGGCCAGCATCACCTTTGCCCTTGTCTGCATCCGGGCAGGAGATGCCTGGGGCAGGGCCTGGGATGTCCTGAGAAGGGGCCCCTGGTGCCAGGGACTCCTGGCTGGGAATGTCTTGGCGGGTGGTGGTTCTCTTGAGGCAGTCTCCTCCATTGGACACCGTGCCAGCAGCCTTCAAAGGCTCCTGGGGACAGGTCTCTAACTGCTTTCCAGAACTGGTGGAAACCTTCTCAACATTCTCCTGTCCAGAAGGATTTGGAGCTGGACCCATGCCATCCAGTTCCTCCGTGTGTGTTCTGCTTCCCTGTTCTGCCTCCACAGAGACACTGCTGCCTGGCACAGCAGCAGCCCGACTGCTCGGCTGTCTGCTCTGCCCTTCGTGCTCAGCACAGCTGCTGCCCTGCAGGGGAGGGTTCTCCTCCTCCACCGGCCGTGCCTCTCCTGCAGCCCCCTCAGCCCCATCTGCAGCAGCATGCCGGGCTTCCAGGCCCACCCGCACCTCCTGACAGTGGTTGTTCAGGTTGGGATCACTGGATGTGCGGGTCAGCGGGCTGCTGGAGTCGCAGGCTGAGAGCAAGTCATCCATAGATCTTGTCTTTGGTAATCTAGAACCCAAGAGCAAAGCAAAACTCACAACAAGGCCCCCAAAACTTCCCTGATTTCAGTCAAAACTGAGATGAGGGAAATGTTCCCATTTACAGCTCAGGGAGTGGGTGGGGAGGGGCAGTGCAGCTGCAGAAGCTGAAATGTACACCACCACTGGTTGGCCCCCCGCCTTCAAGGCGCAGCAGGGAACTGCACAACTCCTCTCCAAGTAGTTGGGAGCTCTTGCTCCCACAGGGAAGATGAGAACAATAGCGAAACAGAGGAACTACAGCAGGGAAGGAAGGTCTGTGGGTACACAACAACCTGAGCCTGGAACTCTAAGCTCTTACCTGTCCAAACACCTGCCACTGAAGTCCTGGCTCTGTGATCCAGGGGGCATGTAGATGTCCATGTCCTCCTGTCCCAGGGGATGTGGTGAGGAGGCCGGGAGGTACACGGCCGTCCAGAGGTGCAGGGCACGCACGTGGCACACGGGATGCAGCACCTGTGACACTGCCTGTGTCAGAGCTGAACGCCTGCAGACCCCTCCAGCCCCTCCCCACGCCCTCCCCAGCATGGGGCAGGGGAAAAGCCTGGGAAGCTGGGCCAGGAGCTGCACTGACCTGCTCAGACGCGGGCATGTAGAGCAGGTTGTGGAAGTTCTTGTTGCCAGCCCGCAGCAGGGACCACACGGAGCACGTGCGCTTGTAGATGTTGTGCATCTCCCGCTCGCAGGGGCTGTTCCCCAGGAAGGTCCCGTAGAGGCAGGAATACGTGTGCTGCACCAGCTTCACCTGCAGCATGGAAGGGGAGCAACTCTCAGAGCCATGGGGAAAGGGGGCTCCTGTCTACAGGGGACAAGTCCTCCCCTCCTCTGGGATGGCTCGTGCACTGCCCACCCCAGTGACTCCACTGCTGTCCACACAGGGCAGGACAGGGACACCACAGGGATCACTCAGATTGAAGGGAAAGCAATACTCAACTGACACCAAACCCATTCCTCTAGAACCTTCACCTGCATTATTTCGTAAAACAGAGATCAATTTTTTTTTCTATTTTATTTTTTAAAATGTTTTAGACTCATACTGCTCTGAGATATGCAAATCAAACCAGTGCTGCTGCTGGCATCTGAACTCCCTGGGCTGGAAAGGCACCTGGAGAAAGGTTTCAGAGTAACCAGAGAATATAAACCCTTCACCACCCCTTCATGGGAGAATGATTTTAAACTAAAAGAGAAGAGATTTAGATTAGATGTTAGGAAGAAATCTTTCCCTATGAGGGTGGTGCGGCCCTGGCACAGGCTGCCCAGAGAAGCTGTGGCTGCCCCATCCCTGGAAGTGCTCAAAGCCAGGTGACAGGTGTCCCTGCCCATGGCAGGGGGTGGAACCAGATGAGCTTTAAGGTCCCTTCCAGCTCTAACCACTCTGGCATTCTGTGATCACTTCACAATCTCCCAGAATCTGCAGACCTGTCTTCTTTCACCTCCAATATTGTAAAACATCATGACTTTCCCTCTGCCTCTGCTCACATCTGGCATGAAAACATGTTTGCACAAGTATTTCTTACCAAAAAAGCTTCATTAAATTCAAAGAGGCAGGGAAATTGCTTCAGAAGCTGATGAACAGCATCCAGCCACTGGAGAAAAACCGGGCACTGCTCATTCTGATCTTCCACCTTCTCCTGGTGCCCACAGCGATCCCCAAACTTGTGACCAAAATCCAGCCAGTCTGATTCAACGAGCACCTGGAAGCCCTGCAAAAAAAAAAAAAACCCAAACAACTGCAGAAACTCTGCTGAGGGCATGTGGCAGGACAAAGCAAGCCCCATCCACCAGGAAGGGCTGGGGAGGAGGCTGCAGCTGTGCCTGGTTTGGGAGCAAAGCTCCTCAGTGTGGGAGGTTTCCAGACACAAACTGTCAGTTGTTATTTCTGTAAGAGTAGGAAAGCAGCTGAACCTTGAGCAGAAGACCTTATTTCCCCAGGCTGGGCAGAGTAGTGAGGAACAGTTCACCCAAAACAGGCAGGAAGAGACCAGGGAAAGCCCTACACCCACAACAGCAGCTCGAAAACACCACTAAGCTTATTCCCAAGTGCAATCCTGCTCCTTTCCATGGGCATTCCGAGACAAAATCTGCCTTAGAACAGACGTGCACTGCAGCAGAGCACAATCTCACCTCCATGGTCCTGTAGTAAGGGTCCAGGAGAATCTTTGCCAGTGCCACAATCTGCGGAGTCCTGTCCCAGCCGTCGGAGCAGTGAACCAGCACCGGACGCCCTTCTCTGTCGACAGCACTGGAGACGAGCACTGCTGCCTTCAGCATGACAGACAAGTGCTGCAGCCACTTGGTGCTCTCCAGGGCTGAAAGCCAGCTGGAAGGGGTGAAAAAGGAAGAAAATGGTTGCTTAGCTCTCCAGTGAAGGAAAAAAAAAAATTTTTAATTTCAGTCTTCTTGGAGCCTTCAGTGAAAATCAGTCTTTTCTAAAACATGTCCCAGAGGAGCCAGGCAGCCTGGAGAGAAAGGGCAAAGAATCCAACTCCTAATTTAATTTTTCTTAAATACAGCCACATTTTAGAAACCCCCAGAGAACAAACACAACCAAGTGACATGGAGGCAGTGCCACAATCCCTTCTGGATTAATGGATCAAAATGAGCAGCAATCAAGCACTGTGAGCACTTCCCTATCCCTCCATTTTTCCAGGTAGAAACTTGGGATAGGAAAAAGGGAAAGGGAGGGGAAACGCCCCAGGTCATTGACAGATATGGCATCCAACTCAGCTAGAGAAGTGTCACTTACTTGCTGGGGTCTGGCACCTGACTGCAGACAGCGCGCAGATACTGGAAGCTGTTCCGGATGGAGTGGATGTTGGCCATACCCATGAACACGACCTCACAGTTGGGGTAATACTCTGCCAGGAGAGACAGGAACATTCAGAGACAGCTGCAGGAGTTACAGAACATTCTGAGTTGGAAGGGACCCACAAGTGTCATCGAGTCCAATTCTGCTGCCACTGCAGCAACTGGCCTCACTCCCCCAGTGCAGCCCCCCGCAACACACCACTCCTGTGTTCATGGAGTCACCAGGGTTGGGAAAGACCTCCAAGATCACCAAGTCCAGCCACCACCCAGCACTGCCAAGGCCACCACTGACCCATGTCCCCAGGTGCCACATCCACATATCTGTTAAACCCCCTCAGGGACAGTGACTTCACTGCTGCCCTGCACAGCCTGTGCCAGTGCTTACACCCTTTCAGTTAAGAAATTTCCCCAATATCCAACCTGAACCTCCCCTGGCACAGCCTGAGGCCGTGCCCTCTCATCCTGTCCCTGTTCCCTGGGAGCAGAGCCTGACCCCACCTGGCTGCACCCTCCTGTCAGAGAGTTGTGGAGAGCCAGAAGGTCTCCCCTGAGCCTCCTTTTCTCCAGATTGAGCCCCGCCAGCTCTACAGACCCTTCCCCAGCTCTGTTCCCTTCCCTGGACATGCTCCAGCCCCTCAATGTCTTTCTTGTCCCTTTTGAGGGGCACAAAACTGACCCCAGGACTGGAGGTGCCTCAGCAGTGCCAGATCAGGGGGATGGTCACTGCTCTGGGCCTGTGGCCACACTGTGGCTGGGACAGCCCAGCTGCCATTGGCCTCCTGCCCACCTGGGCACATCTGGGCTTATATTCAGCTGGTGTCACCAGCACCCCCAGGTCCTTTTCCACTGGGCAGCTTTCCAGTCACTCTGGCCCAGCCTGGAATTTTCCATGGGGCTGTTGTGACCCAAGTGCAGGACTCAGCACTCGGCCTTGTTGAACCTCATCCATCTGGCCTTGGCTGATTGATCCAGGCTGTCCAGATCCCTCTGTATGAATGCGCTCCCACAGGCCAAGTACCAAAATGCTGACCCGACCCCCAGCTGTGCCCAAGGACCCACTGCAAGGCAAGTCCAAGAGGAAGATGCTCTGGGATGTGCTTGTCCTCAGTACCTTCGCATTCGCAGCCACCTCCCTTGGCCCTGTTGGCCACGGCTGCTGTGTAGGACCGGGCATCCAGGATCAGCAGCTTCTGAGGGGTTCCCGCATTCTCCACACCCGAACATGCCGTCAGGGATGAGTCTGCAGGGACACGTGGAGACTGAGCTCCTGGCACCTCCCTCCCTCCCTCCACCACACAGAGCCACCCCGCACAGCGCAGTCACGACATCACGGGGCCCAGGTTCTCCCGCTGGACACTGGGGTTCAACCCTGCCCCAGGACGGCCCCAGCAGCGACGGCGGTGTTGGGAGCACCGGGAGATCCCCACGCTGCAGGAGGGCCGGAGGGAGCCGACTCACCGAAGTCCGCGTCGCAGGGCTCGCTGCCGTCGCTGCTCCCGGCGTGTGGCACGGCGCCGGCTCCCCGGGCCCCGGGGTTCAAGGCACAGGCTTTGGCAATGGATGTCACCAGGTACTCATCGTCGGCGTTGCGCCAGCCCCACCAGCTGATCTCGGGCTGGCTGCAGCGTGCGATCACCGCCCCGTTGCGCACGTGTCTGTGGGGAGAGAGCCTGATGGAGCCCCTGCAGAGCGAGGGACAGCCCAGGAAACATTCCCTGTGTACAGCCAGCAACAGCTCCTGGCTGCAACTGCTTCTTCTGCTGGAGCCACTGCTTTATCTACGGCACTGACTCTCTCACTGAGCCGTGGAACAGGGCAGGGTCTCTCAAATAACCATTATTCACCACTGCAGCAGCACTGACACAGAGACTAAAGCAGCCTCATATTTTTATTTACAGTAATATAGAATCTTTAACGTTGGAAAAGACCTCAAAGATCCTCAAGTCCAATGTGTAACTTCTATTTATATATATAAATGTATCCTGTAATCTATAAATATATATTAAATAGGCATTACTGTATATAGATAGGTTAGTATTTATTATACTAACCCAGAGAGAAGAACTTTAGATCATTATGGTTGCACTCTGGGAAAGTAACAGTTATTTCACAGAATCATGGAATAGTATGGGTTGGAAGGGACCTCAAAGATCATCCTGGTCCACCCCCTGCCATGGGCAGGGACACCTTCCACTGGATTTTAATGCTGTTATGTTCTCTCCTCTCTTATTTTTTTCTTTCCTTCCTTAAATTACAGACCCATTGTTAAACCGTTTCACTTATCACCTGTAAGTTGGGAAGATGAGCTCACTTGGCATCAGACCAGGGAGTTTCTGGGTGGAGGCCTGAGCTGATGTTTATCAACAACCCCTAAATGTGAACCCTACCCTGGCTGTGCTTATTGATGCCTGGCAGGAGGCCTGAAGCAGGAATCACTTCATTTCTCACATGAGCAAAAGTCATTCACAAATGGCCTAGAGAGGAAAGGAACTCTGAGGTGATAAAGTTGCTGGTGATAGAGAATGACCTAGGAGAGTCTGAAGTTTAGTAAGTGAAGAGTATCTACAGATGATCAAAACATAACCCCAGCTGTGAGATGGAGCAGTTTGGTGTAAATCAGCAGCCAAATCCCAAAGGCTTTGAAGTCTCAAAAGCCTCAGTTCACTGCTAAAGAGAAGCATAAGGATTAAGGATGTGCTAACAGTTATTGGGAAAAGAAAAACAGAAAATATTATAGCTTCACATCTTAACCATCCTACAATGACACAAATTCCTCACTAATCCATCTCAAAAAGGATCATGTTGTAGTCAAACCAACCTCCAGAGATGGGTGGCACAAACAAGCACTGGAATGGTCATACGTTTCAGAAAAATAAGTATTTTTGGGACAACAAACAAAACAAAGAGCAGACTCACTGCCATGGTGCAATGTGGAAGTACAAACTGGTTCCAAAATACTTGGTGATAGATTCACCAAGTGACCCTGAGACACAGTCACCCCTTGTCCTGAATGGGTGTAGGAAATCAAAGATATCAGCTGCTCCAAAGATGCACCAGGAAGGAGTACCTGTATCCCTGTCCCATTTGTTACACTTCTCTGAGGTGCTGCTCCTTCTGGCTGGTCCTTCTTGGAGACAGGATAATGAACTGTACAGCCCTGAACCAGATCCCCAATCCCACCACCTGTCCTGCAGCATTTCTCTGGAGATCACAGAATCCTGGAATGGTTTGAGTTGGAAGGGATTTAATATCATCTTGTTCCATTCCTTGCCATGGGCAGGGACACCTCCCACTATCCCAGGTTGCTCCAAGCCCCGTCCAACCTGGCCTTGGACACTGCCTGGGATCCAGGGGCAGCCACAGCTTCTCTGGGCAACCAGTGCCAGGGCCTCAGCACCACCCTCACAGGGAAGAATTTCTCCCCAGTATCCCATGTAACCCTGCCCTCTGGCAGTTTATGTAGCTTCCTTAATGACATCTCACAGATAATAACAATGAAGACTTTAAACCAAAGCCTTCCAAAGAAATAATGTTCAAGTTTGGCCAAGTCAAAATACTGTGGGGTCCCTTTACTTTCAGTGCTGTTCTGTTTTGCAAGGTGACTTGCAGAGCAGTCACTCCCAGGAGATCTATTCCTGCCTTCAGGATCACTCAAGGATGGATAACACAGACAGCAGCAAAGGCTTTGTTTATACTAGTAAATGAAACAGAGCCAAGGTGTAGACTTAAGCACCAGCCTGTGATCATCCAAGCCTGTTTGGGAGCCACCCACAGTTCCTGGCCTGTGCCAACCAGCACTTTCCCAGACAGCGCCTGAGCACGTTTTTGGGCAAGGCAGGGGCCGTGCCAGGGACTGCTCCCAGCAGGCAGCTTGGAGGGCAGGACAGAGCGTGGGGCACGGCAGCCGCTCCACGCAAAGCTGCCGGCGTCGCCAGGGTCGCGTTGAACTCACAAAACTCTTGGTAACACAAACCTCTGAGCACTGAACAACTGCTGGGGACCTTCAAGGGACACAGTGACCTGCCAACAAACACAAGGAAATGTGGCAGCACCGCTGAGTGTGAAGCCATGAGCAAGCAGAAAGTACAGCAGGTGCCAGTAGAGGAACCAAAACCACAGCTGAGCTTGCCAGGAGCCACCAGAGCCTGACTCTGCCTTCTCTGCACAAGTCTCCAGCATGAACACAGGAACCATTTCAAGGCTTTTCTTGCTTAGGATTTTTGGGGAGGCTTTCCTCAAAGGAAAAGCTCCTTTCTTGAAACTGGAATGGCAGAAGGTGCTGGAGTGTTTTAACTTATGTGGAGCAAATTATGCTTTAGGGATCCTCAGTTTGGTTTTAATGACTCGAGACCCTTTCAGGATCCAAAGCTGGAGTATGAGGTGCCTTTGTGGTTTATCAGTCGAGTTTTTCCCCGCAGATTCATTCTGAGCACAAGGCTAGAGCACATCTGATATTGTCAGCACGTGCCATTTAACCCACAACAATCCTCCAGAATGAATTAATTAATATCTGGTTTAGAGAAAAGTGCTGAGGGGGTTGGAAGTAAATGATCCTTAAGGTCCCTTCCAAACCAAACCACTCCAGGATTCTATGACCTCCCAAGTCTCCTCTCTGTTATTTCCCGGCCACTGTGTTGTGGTTGAACACTCCTAAGTCAAGCAGCTCAGCTTAAAGCACAAGAGCTCAGAGAAGGTTTACTGGGCTGAGCCTAAAGGTTCCCAACTGAGACGAGTATGTCCACGTGCTTCCATTTCCCAAATCCCTGGGTTAACCTCCCGTCTCACTCTGGCATGATGTGAGAGCCGGAGTGCTGACCCTGGGGCTGGAGCAGTGCCCGCTGTGCTCCGCCGCTCGCCGGCAGGCGATGCCGAGCGTCGGGAGGAGCACTCCCGCTGCCACAGGCCCAAGGTCTCCTCAAGGTGGCTGAGCAGACAGAGGCAGAAGCGCCACGCCGTGCCCGTCTGCCTCTGCACTCAGCTAAATAATTAATGGCATCCTTTGCCTGGTTTTAGAAGAGGATTGTGCCTGGAAGCTCCTGCATCTCTCCTATGCATCTTCACCAAGGACTGAGATGGAGACTTGAATTTCTGATTTGCTTAATAGCTAAATTATACTTTTTGAAAGAAATCTGATAATGTGGTACCTTTGGTGTCATGTTTTACAGATCTGACTGTGACCCAGTGAGATCAGCCTTATTCTCCAAAAGCTCTGAGGTGTATGAAGAGTCCCAGGGATGCAGGCACTCATCCACTCTCTCCTGAACTCTGAGTGAGGAGAAGCTGAGCATGAGGCTTTTCATTTCTTCCCCTCCCACACAGCACAAGGCACTGCAGAAGCAGCCACGACCCTCACAGACCCTCCTGCCCCAAAGACTTCAATCTTGAGAGCAAAGGCTAAAAAAAGTGCACGAAAATGAGAGACACACATGGGCAAGCACTTGCCCCATCTTGTAACATCACTTGTCAGCGTCTTCTAATCTGATCCCAGGCTGCAAAGGGTTGCAGCTCAGCCTGCAAATTACTGGGTACCATTACAGAGATATAAAGCAAGGAACAGGATAATTGTTGGAGTAGGAAAAAGACATAGCTTTGCCCTTGGGTGGGGAAGGCACAGTGGGACAGGCTCCAGTACCAAGCCATTTTTAGCAAAAGGAACCACAAATACAATTAACTTCTTAGCTGACTTGGCTACAAGGAGGGAAAGGCTCCATCCGATAAGATGTGCTCAGTCCTACTCTGCTGCAGAGCTGAGTTCTAGAAAGAACACACAGTGCTTTGCCACATGCAACAGCAAGCTGTGAAACATGAAGATATACAGGTAATGTACCTGTTAATTCACTGGGTTTGTTTGAAGATACAGAGGTAATGTACCTGTTAATTCACTGGGTTTGTTTCCCGACTTTTGTACTTTCCAACACAGCTCTTGATATTTTAAGGTTTTTTATAAAAAGGCTACAAACCATGATGCACATTTGACAACAGCACAACTGGCTGGATGCCCCTGTCCAACAGCCTCCCCTTGGTTTCAAACACCTCAGTCTCCCAGGAGACACATTTAATAAGGAACCACTCCCACCCTCCAAAGCCCTGCTCCACTGGTTGCCTGCCCTCCTGCATCCCTGTCTAGATTATTTCTTGAAGGCTGGAGAAAAGAGAGTGTTTCACAGAATCACAGAATATCCTGAGCTGGAAGGGCCCCACAGGGATCACCCAGTCGAGCCCCTGGCGCTGCACAGACACCCAACAATCCCACCCTGTGCATCCCTGGGAGCGTTGTCCAAAGGCTCCGGGAGCTCTGGCAGCCTTGGGGCCGTGCCCATTCCCTGGGGAGCCTGGTCAGTGCCCAGCACCCTCTGGGAGGGATCTTTCCCTGATATCCAACCTAAACCTCCCCTGGCACAGCTCCAGCCATTCCCTGGGTCCTGTCTGTGTCACAGAGAGCAGAGATTGGAGCTGCCCCTTCGCTGGCCCTCGTGAGAAGCTGCAGATTTGGGTATTCCCAGTTCTGTCCAGGCCTGCACACCCCAGGAGCATAGGCACCCAGCAGGCTCGTTTTGGCTCAGATTTCTTTTCAAGGTAGCACCAGACAAGGACCAATGTGTGGAAAGGTTTTGAAACTCAGAGAGAACTTTAATTTGACCTCATCTTGCAACATCTCCTGTAGGAGGAAAGTCACCCACACTGAAAGCAGGAAAGGACAGTTCTGGGACACTGCTTCTCCCTTCTGGAGAACACCCTGCACTGTTGCCACAGAGAGAGCTGGGAGAAGGAGCCCTGGGAGCCCCAGGCTTGCAGGCAGGAGGCAAAAGGAGCCCCCAGCTCTTGTGTCACCCCCTGTCCCACAGCCCCGTGGAGCTCTGCTGACCTGCCCAAAGTCCTGCAGGAATACAAGGACATGAGCAGCTGTCACGGGTTTGGGGGAGAGTATTTGGGTTTGCATTTACCTGTACACCACCACAGGGATCCTCTTCCATGACCTGAATGAAGCCACGTTCTCCAGCTCCTTGTCAGTGATCCAGACAGGGACCAGCAGCTTCTGGGGATAACTGGAACAAAGCCTGGGGAAGAGAAAGCACAAAGGCAAGATGAGGACTGGGTGATCAAAAATCTGCCCCAGAGCAGCTCACATTTCCCCAAACTCATAATGCAGGACTTTGACACTTCCTCTTCATATCTCAGTGCAGCCTCAACAAGTGACCTAAAAAGTGTTGTCAGACATGAGCTGAGAGAAAACAACCTCCTTTCACTTCGGGCCTCACCTCTGGGCTCATACTAAGTATCCTAGTACTCCCCAAGGATGCCTTTGGAACAACTTCTGGATTTAAGAATTCATGAGGGTTTAGGGAAACAGTCAATAATTTAGGTGGAGTTTTGGTCTTCTTGCAGCACATGCAAAGCCAGGTACACCCAGAGCTTCTGGTAAACAATGATTGCAACTTTCTGCCCTGCAGAACACAGGTACCACTGCTCACCTTGACACTTTTCTCTGAGGGGAAGACACAAATCTGCCCAGAAATATGGCAGTGGGGACTGGGGGTGTGCAAATAAAGTTGTGACAGGAGGGACAGGAGGGACATCAAATAATACCGTGTTTGGTGGGGTGCCAGAAATCAGATTCCTAATAGATATGTGAACACCTGCCAGCCAGGAGAGAATAGTGAGAGCACAGAGCACTGCCAGAGGGCAGGGTTAGATGGGATATTGGGAAGGAATTATTCTCTGTAAGGGTGGGGAGGCCCTGGCACAGGTTGCCTGGAGAAGCTGTGGTTGCCCCATCCCTGGAAGTGTCCAACCTGGGATAGGGGAAGGGGTACCTGCCCATGGCTCATTTTGGGATTCTATGACACACACACAAAATTCCTAGCTCCTGCAGCTCCTCCCCTGTCCCTGCTGCTCCCAGCACAGGTGAGGGCAGGCTCAGACACAGCAGTGCCTGGAGCTGGACCAGCTGAGCCCCCTGCAGCACAGGTAGGCACAGGTGGGTTTGTGGCAAGGAACAAAGAGCAGCTCCAGCTCCAGGCTATAACCCACATCATTTAGCAGGAATGTTTCAGTGCAGATGGGGAGCCAAGACGTGGGTGAGAGCATCCAGCCAGTAAGCTCCAGAGGGTGGTCTGGTGTTCCTGGGCCAGGCTATCCCAGCTGATGGCAGCAAGCATGATATACTATTAAGCAGTTATGGTGCTAGTGAAGAACTGCCTGCCACATTGGAAAAGGGCACTTCACAGTGTCTAGAGAGCTCCTCCAAGAGCCCCAGGCAGAAAGCAAGGGTGGCTAAGGGATAAAAACAACTGGGTGAGGATGAGGAATTCAGGAAGCAAAATTAAAGCTGCCAGCTAAGAAGGTGAAGACCAGGTTGTCTGTGGTAGTATATCTGGGCTTGGACATCTCTGAAATGCCTCAGATTCCATGTGTAAAGTTGGTCAGGAAATTAGAGAAGCACTGAAGAGTGAGTGAGGATGCAGGAATGTGGAAGAGGGTTAACACCTGTTCAGGTCTGGAGGATCTTCTGGAATAGCTGAGTCTATACATGAATGGGCTTCATTGAAATGCAAACAATTCCCTGGAACCTCAGATGAAACATTATGGGTGATGTCTTGAACTACAAACTGGGGAGAGGCAGTCCAGGAGAGGTTCAGGAGCTTATCTTTCAAGAGTTAAATCACTAAAGCTCTGTCAGCTACTGCTGGCATTGGCTCCGGTGCCAGAAGAGGGAGAGGTGGCAAACACCACATCCATTTCGGAAAAAGGTCTTTGGGATGAACGTGGGAAACCACCTGACTTCTGCACAAAGTAACTGTGACAGCTGGGGAAGGGTAAGTTTGGTGCACTTGGGAAGAGTTAACGTGGCCTTTGGGAGGGAGGGCACACCCTATGTGGGGAGAGTTGCCTGAAACATCAGTGAATGAGCACACACAGCAGATTTAGATTTTCAGAAGGGATTTTTTGAGATTTTTTTGTGTGCCTGTGTTTTTTAAAAGGTGGCTCCCCACAGGCTTGAAGGATGCTCCTCTTAGGAAACAGCTGGCCTTGAGAAGATAAGAAATAGCTCAGAACTTCAAGGATCATTTTTCACCACAATGGGAGTCCTAAAGGGAACCACCTGCAGTGGGGTGGCCTGGAAAACCCTGGGACCAGGCTGAGCCAGACCACTGAGGGAAACCTTCTTGAACTGTGAGATTTGATAGCAGAAAAGATGGCATCAAACTGTGAGGTTTGATGGCTGAAACAACACAGACACATAAATCAGCACCTGTGGGCAAGGACTGACAGAGAACCTCACTACCACAAAGGTAACAGTAAGAGAGATCATGGAATCATGGAATATCTGGAGCTGGAAGGGACCCACAAGGATTGAATCCAGCTCCTGGCCCTGCACAGACACCCCAGCAATCCCATCCTGTCCCTGAGAGCACTGTCCAAGCTCTTCCTTCACATAAGACAAACATGTGGATCACTACCAGTCCTCACAGACTTATTGTCCACATGTTCCTATGGCAAATCCAAGCAGGGACACTAATTATCACTTTTCCAGTGGTATGGATAGTATTAAAATTTATAGAAAAGTGTAAATAAGACAAAATATGAATTAAGAGCAGTCCCAGAAACCAGTAGAAGACACCAGGTGGCTGAAGTGGTAACACAGAACTCCAGGCAACTTTCTCCTCATAAACTCAAAGCTAAATAAAACCACAACCGTAAAAAGATGAAACCTGAAAATGAGCATCAACAGTGGAGGCAAAGTGGATTTTTTTTTTCCTTTTCTAAAGGAACTACATATGTGCCAAACCCACCAGCATCAAGGCTGATATGAAATAACTCCTACCTTGGACTGCCTATGAGCACCAGATGGGGAATGCTGGAGTGATCCCATTTCCCTGGGTGTACAGATCCCTGAAGATGTGAGAGCCAGGGAAAGACCGTGTAATAATTTTATTATCACTGCATACTTTTATCAAGACTGAAGGAGTGGTTATTATAAGCTTGTATTGCTCTCATTTTATGATGGCTGTCGCCAGGAAGAAGATAATGGTTCCCAGATAAGGACATCTCGGAACAGACTTGAAAGACAAGGAACAAAGCCATTACCTTGGAGTATCCTGTCTTTAACAACACTGTTTTGGCAATGCAGGGAAATAAAAGATAAAAGGGCTATAAACAGTTAAAAAGTAACCTGATCCCTGTGAATAGACGCAGGTGGTTATGATCAAAAGCCAAGGCAAGATTTAAAGACACACTCCCCCAGCAGCAAGAGAGAACTGGTTTGAGTTGCACAAGGCAATTACAGCAGCCCTGAGATCCCAGGGTGTCTGCAGGAAGCTGGGACCTGCCAGGATGGTCAGGGAGGAACTCGGCAGGTGGAGAGAAGCAAAGCCAGACCTGCACCCGGCTTGCTGAGGTTTATTTAAAGCCCTTACTTCCCTGGTTTGGTTGGAAATCAAACACCTGTCTTCAGAGAAGGGCTGTGGCTTACTGGCCAGGAAGCAAAGCACAGATGGTCAGTGGAAGTTGAACTTCCTGAAATAGAGGGAACCACGCCCCAAGATCCAGAAGGGGAGAAAGCCCAACACGCAGAGACTCTACCAGGACAGGGACCCACAGGCTGTGCACTCCAAAACTGAGCAGCTCAGGACAACAACTTTTATGTGACATTCTTGGAGAAACTGTGTAAATGTCAGCAAAGTCATGTGAACAGTCCCAAAGCAAAACCGTGGCCAGTAGGGCCAAGGGAAAATGGAAATCACCCCCCTCCAAATTTAGTGTTTGTGGCCTGGATTCTTAAGGAAGAGAGAACAGGCAGCAAACTCCAGAACTGGGATTTCCCCAGTCCAGTGCATCCAAGGTGTCTCGTGGTCTCCATGGGAAACCAGTGACCTGGAACTGTCCAATCAGTAGGTGATGGGATGGACTGGCTGGGGTGAGAGGGAAGAATGAGGGATACCAGTGGTTTCAAGAAAAGGATTATAGGGAATGCACAGATGCATATGTCCATCAAAGCCTAATAAAATCCTGTTGGCTTAATGCCATCTGCTGCCAAGAGTGCAGCTGCACTTCTCCAAGAGTCCTGTGCTCCTGCACGAGTAAAGACAGGCTGGAAACACTGATGTGCTGGTGGGAAAGACTTTCCAGAGACCTTCACTGTAACCCCAAGCTCACCCGGACCAATTCCAACACTGATCACCTGAAATGTGACACTGTAGTGATGGAGATCTCCACTCCAAGCCCTGCTTACAGGGACCACTTCTAACATTGGATCACCTGAAATGTAATGATGGAGAACCCCCTCCTGAAGACCTGCCCCAACACACCACCAGGGTCCCAGGGAATGGCTCTTTTTCCTTCCATATTTTGGACCTCCCAAGCCGCACTTTAGGGCCATTGCCTCTTGTTCTGCCGTCTGCCCCTGGCAGGAGAGTTTGACTCCACCACCTCCATGAATTCCTTCCCAGTAGCTGGAGGCAGATCACCCTTTAGCTTCTGCTCTGCCTGAACCAGCCTCGCTCATTCCCAGACTCCTAAGCATCCTGACAGCTCTCCACTGGCTCACCCCCAGCTCCTCAGAGCTGAGCAGCTGCCTGAGTGCATGGAAACTGAGCATTTCAGAGAGAACAACTGACCAGAAGGAGAAACCCACGATGGACAGATCCTCCAGACTCCCAAATGTCTCCCAGGAGGAACGAGAGGCATCACAATATAAACCACCTGAGTCAGCATTTACAATTCCTGCTAGCTCTGGTGTTGGGGCTGTATTCCCTCTTCAACTCAATGATGTAAAAGGCAGAAAGAAAAGGCATCTGGCTCATACACTGATCTGCCTGAGGGCTGTGAAGGCCAGGAAGGGGGATTAGCTGGAGTCTGACTCACCCACTGCTCTGCACAGGGATTATGAAGGGAAAAGTAAAGGAAGAGGATAGTGGGGAGAGCCTGGTGGTGAAACACTCACTTGTAGTTGTTGTTGATGTCAGAGACGCGCCAGACGTTCTGCAGGTCGAAGCCCATCCTCACCAGCTCCATCTCGAAGCGGAACCTCACGTGGTCCCCTGGGAACAGAGCACAGCAGTTACTGACAGCACTGAGGGAAGCTGAACATGGGGCTCCACAGCAACTCTCACAGGCTGGGGAGAATCACAAAACCACAGAAGGGTTCGGGTTCAAAGGGACCTTAAAGATCACCCAGTTCCACCCCCCGCCATGGGCAGGGACACCTTCCACTATCCCAGGTTGCTCCAAGCCCCGTCCAACCTGGCCTTGGACACTTCCAGGGATGGGGCAGCCACAGCTTCTCTGGGCAATCTGTGCCAGGGCCTCAGCATCCCGTGACTAAAGAATTTATCCTAAAATCCCATCTAACCCTGCCCTCTGTCACTTTAAACCGTTCCCCCTTGTCCTGTCACTATCCTCCCATATAAAAAGTCTCTCCCTCTATTTTCTAAGCCCCTTTACGCACTGGAAGGGGCTCTAAGGTCTCCCCACAGCCTTCTTTTCTCCAGGTGAACACCCTTAGCTCTCCCACCTTGGTTCCAGAGCAGAGGGGCTCCAGCCTTCACAGCATCTTTGTAGCAAGGAGAAACCCCAGGGCAGCTGGATGGCAGCAGGGATTGTGCTTCTGAAGCCAAAAAGCCTTGTCCCTCACAGGGGTTCCTCTGCTTGTTTTGTCAAGTCAGATTATTTTTCATATCAGGGCACAGAGCAGCACAGATACAGCTTCTCCATGTCAATGGGGAGTGTGAGGGGTCAAATTTAATCCACTTCTGCCCTGCTGTCAGAGACAGCTTCCGAAGTGGATGTCAGGAACCCCATGGCAAGGAGTACCGAGCACCCACCCCAGGCAGTTCCTTCCTTCAGACTGCTCTCAGACGCTGAGTCAGGGTTTGCTCTCTCATGTTTTAGCCTTGCCTCACGAATTCTGGATGCCTTTGTTGCTCCAGTGTCAAATCTTGTTAATAAAAAAATACTGCAAAGCTCTTTGCCTCAGTCATATCCTGCAGCAACAACTTCCACAGGTGAGTTTGTTTACACTAGAGAATAATGCTTTCCCTAAAGGAAAGACAGCAAATATTTCTGATCGCTGGGGCATGGTAAGGACACAGAGCTTTCCTTTTCCCCATCAGCTCCTTTTGGAATAGCTGTACTATTGAACCCCATCCCTCTATGCCAGCCTGTGTTTGGACGTTTCATTCAGGCTACTGCTGCTCTCCTGCAGGACCAGCACATTTTTCAGTCTAAAGCCAGGTTTCTCACTCATTTTAATTCCTTTTTTTAAACAGCTTCATCACAGATAAGACAAAGCAAATGCAAGTGAACTTTGTGTTCCCAGAGAAGGAAACTCCCAGTCCACACGAGGGCACCAGCACAGCTCTGGTTTTCTGTTCATAGATTCAAAGATTTGATTTGTGCCTGTGTAAGGATGAGCAAAAGCTCTCCGCAGACCTGATCCCAGGAATGGCACAGCATTTCTGGGTGGTGTTGAAGAAGAGATGCAGATGGGCTCAATTAAGTTGCCTCAAAGCTGGTGCTGTTGGCCACTCAAGGACAGCACTGCCTGAGGTCTCTACCACCCTGATGAGAGAACTGAAGTATGGAATGTTTTCTTCCTTCACAAGAAGAAAGGGAAAAGCTGT
The DNA here is from genome assembly GCA_013400975.1 of Atrichornis clamosus. NCBI lineage: Eukaryota > Metazoa > Chordata > Aves > Passeriformes > Menuridae > Atrichornis > Atrichornis clamosus. Next base: position 39,255 of record WBMZ01010160.1, read on the forward strand.
TTCTGTGTTGCTGGCTCAGGAAGTTCCTTATCGTGTTTGTAACTGTAATTCTTTCCACCGTGCTTGTTATCCAGCAGCATCTGGCCATCAGCTGGATCTAAAGGATCTCAGGACAGCCCAGCAAGGTGAATTTGGGCTGTCGCTGCAGCAGCCACAGCTGGACAGGGTTTATGAACAACAGCTAAAATGCACTGCAGTGCTCTTGGGCAGGGGAGCAGGTCAAGGGCTCACCAGGACGGCAGAGATGTGCATGTTGATCCTCCTCATCCACACACACCCCCAAGCACCAAGCGTGATAGGCAAATGCAAAGAGGTCCTCAGGCTTGGCAGGGCGGGCGATGGCTCGAGTCAGCCTCTTCAGCCACTCCTGGCACTGCTTAAAGGTGGAGAAATGGCACCTGCAAACCCAAAGGCAAATCACCCTCAGTGGGGACATTCATCCAGCCAGGACTGAGCCAGGAAAAGAAGCACAGCTCCAAGCCTTAGGACCTTGACATGGAGAGCTCAGCTCCAGCTCAGCACAGAGGGAGCAGATCATGGCCTGCAGCAGCTGCACCACCGCACCAAACCAGATACCTGATCACTTTGGAGTCCTTGCAGACGATGTGCAGCTGGAACATATCCCGACACTCCACACTTTCCATCATCCTCAAAGGCACCTGTGAGGGAGGGACAGATGTAGGGCATGACAAGGCACAGCACATGCCAGAGCAGCCCAGCAGCCGTGCCCGCAGGCTCCTCACGCTCCAGCACAGCTCCATCAGTCACAAGCTGCTTCTGTGAACTACAAACCCACTCCGAGGATTATGGAGCTCCATGAGTCAGCACAGAGCTCCTTCCACGGTTACTATTCTGATTTCTGTTCTCTCCCTGGGTAATCTCCCACCTGGGGCCAGTTCCTGACTCAATCACATCCAGCCAAGCACAGGCAACTGAGACAAATAGCGGCTGCAGGAAGAGATGGCAAGTCAAGGCAGCGAGAGAAAACTCCAGGCTCCCACTGTCTGACTGGGTTGTGAGAAATCTCATTAAAACTGGCCTGTGAGAGACCTCAATAGCCTTAAAACCACCATGGTTAATGCTTGAATTTGAAGAAAACAGCAAAGGCAAGACCTAATTACTATGCAAAGGAAAACCCCATCCTCACACCTAAATAGAGCAGCAAAACAGCAACTGCACACCCAGGCCTGGGATCCTTTGAGAGGCATCTTCCCATGCCACAGACCCCAGGAATGGGTTATGCCCACCCCTCCTTGCTCTGAAACCCTGTGAGACGTGATGGTTCAGGCAGGGCCAGACTCACATTGATCACAGAGTCCTTGAATTTGATGTGCAGGCGGTAGTTGGAGATGGCAATCACGGCGTCGTTGGCATGGCCCAGGTACTCCACCCCCTCGCCCTGCAACACAGTGAATGGCACCTGGAAGGGAGACAGCACCAGGTCAGCACACACGGGTACTCTGTGCACTGGATTCCCAGAGCCACTCCTCCCTCTGCCTCTGCAGTGCATCTCCCGCAGGAAACCATTCCCAGCAAGGCACTCCTTGTGCCCTGAGAGCAGCACAGACAGCTCTGGTCCCCACTGCCCTGCCCCACACATGGATCTCTTCCCAAGGGTGCCTCTAGAGCCAGTGAGCACCTCCTCAAAGATCACGTGTGTGCCATGCACAGCTGGCAGGGAGGGCTGGCATGGGGACAGAGGGACTGGTGGTCCCTGCCCTTTGGGGAAGGGAAACCAGTGCTGGCACAAGAGGCAAGGAGAGGGACACGACCCCAGGATGGCTCAGAGAGGAGATGGGGAATGCTCTGCACAGCTCCAGGCAGAGCCCAACACCATCAGAAAGCATTGGCAGGGGCTGCCCAGGGAGGATTGGAGTCCCCACCCCTGGCGGTGCCCAAGGAAGGCCTGGACGTGGCACTCAGAGCTCTGGGCTGGGGACAAGGTGGGGATCAGGCACAGCTTGGACTCCATGGACTGGTAGGGCTTTTCCAACCTCAATGATTCTTGGATTCTGGGATTGATCAGGACCCTCTGCCCCAGGGCAGTGTCACCTACGTGATCCTGCTCCAGCCTTTAAACATGGAGGGCCCTCAGCAGCACTGTGAGACTCACTGGTACCATCCAGGTAAGTAAATGAACAAAGTTTTGCCCAGTTTCTGCTAACAAGGCTCTGAGGGAGTCTCTATGTACAGTTATTTATATGACTGAGGAAGCTTGTCCTGGTTAAACTGCAACAAAGCTTCATTAACGTCACCTGTATTAGATTTTTTAAAGAAATATCTAGACAATCAAGTCTCTGTGTTTTTTCCATCAGTCTGGACATGCCATAGCTATTTTTATAACAGGGGATCCTGGCAGACAGTCAAGTTTGACTTTTCTTATATTCTTAAAAAAGAAGGCAGAACAGCCTAAAATTTGTCAGGCTCCTTTGTCCTTAGCTAATCAGGCTCCTCCTGTTCCCTGAATGCCACCTACACCAGGTGATGTTGGTAACCAATTATGCAAAAAATGTCACGACGATTTATCATTTCAGCCAGAGCTGAAACCTGCCAGACAGGGCAGCTGATGACACAATTCATTACACTGTAATTAGTACAAGTCAGACCACCTTCTCTTTATTTCTAAGTTGTTTCTATGGCCTGGGTATGTGCTGCCTAAAAACCTGAATTTCCTGGATTTCAGACTTCAAGTGACAACTGTACTAACAACTTCTCCTTTCTTTGTACAAAGATAACCACCTTAGACTGGCATCTGTCCGAACACTCTCGAAAAAATATTAATTATTTGCCTAAGAGAATGCCCTCTCTTTATTTCTGCAGTTTATTTTTGCATGCTTGCCAGAGCTGTTTTTAGCTGGCATGTGTTTCTCTTCTGCTTATGTGGCTCTTTCACACAGCAACAGAAGGGAGACAGAATAAAAAGGGGATGGTAAAGCTGCAAGAACCGACAGAGGGAAATCCTGGAATAAACCAGCAGGTGCCTGAATACAGTTTTTTATCAACTGATGGCATCCTTTTAGAATCACAGAATTGTGGAACAGTTTCACAGTGGGAGTGACCTTAAAGTTCATCCTGTTCCACCCCCTGCCATGGGTAGGGACACCTTCCACTAGACCAGGTTGCTCCAACCACCATCCAACCCGACCTTGGACACTTCACTTTCCCGAGGGACAATTACTCTTGGGAGTGGTGAACTTGACTTCTCCAAGCAGCAGACAAAGGCAGTCAGCTCTTCCCCAGGAGTCTCAGCTCAGAGTCGCCTCAGCAGCTTCACCCCCAAAGCCACAGCCCTGACCCCACACAACTGCCCAGCCCAGGGTTGCTCCTTGGAGCCAACAGCTCTCAGTCCTTGCTCTCCCCAGCACCGTGTGCCAAGGCAGTGACAGTCTCAGAACAAACTCAAACACTGCAGCAGCAGCAAGAACTAGGTGAGCCTGGCCCCAGCCCCAGGAGGAGGATGATGAGCACTGGATGATGTTAAAGGAACACAACCCAGGGTGTTGGGAATACGGCCCTTGCTGCACAGCAGCAACAGCACCCAGGGCTCTTCCCAGGCCTTTCTGCAGCAGGAGGCTGGCACCATATGGAGGTTCCTCCTTCCAGCCACTCTGCAGCAGGGAAATGCCAGGAGCAATGTGTTCCAGGGCCAGACTAGGCAGTGCAGTCGCGCGTTGTGGCACAGAGCACAGCCCGCTCCAATACTCCCCCTATCCCATGGAGCATCTCCCTGGATGCAGGCTGCAGGGCAATACAGGCAGTGTCACGTTCCAACAGGGAATATCCAGGCTGGCTGCGCACTGCATCCTGCTCCAGCTGTGCTTCCTGCAGCAGGCGATGCCGTGCACGTCCTGCCAGGGCACTGGGAACAGCTGGCCTGGCCTCCATGCACACCAAGGACTTGCTGCTCAGAATGTGACCTCGGGCACCAGCCTCCAGGATGTCCTGGGCTGCAGAGCTGCCCTGCAGAGCCCAGCTTGCCACATCCCAAAGCTGTTTGGGTCTTCTTCCTTCCTTACCTGCAGTGACTCCTCCTCCTTTATGAGCTCCTTCGGGGGGAACAAGTCCTTGGCCTGGATGTACTCCAAACTGGGAGGGCCTTCCTCACCCTGCATTGCAAACAGAGCACACAGTGAGACAGGCCCCAGCCAGCACAGGTTATGAAAGCCAAAAATCGAAGCTGCTGGATACTCTTGTCACCCCAGAAGCTTGGGGACACCTGTGCATGGAAATACCTGTTCTGCCTCCACACCCCAGCAGCTCCTCCACTGTTGCAGAGTCCCCACAGTGAAAGGCTGAAGGAGGTCTCCAAGTCCCGCCTCTTCCAGCTGAGTGGTGTTTGGAAAGCCATGCAGATACACCTGGACCACATGGGACTGATGTGACAGTAATTTGTCACGTCAGCTGTCCCTGTTACCTGCTCTATGGCACCACAGCAGATGCTGAGAATTTCCATCTACAGTCCAGCTTCAGCCTACTCTTCCTTCTCTCAAGGACTGCTTTCTTTTGGGAGTTTTCAATTTCACTCTCAGCCCAAAGAAATCTGGGAAGAGCCTGAAGTTTTTTGAGGAGATACAACTGCTAAACATAACCCTACAACAACTGCACCTCAGTGCACCCAATTCACAACGGGCATTACTGACCTGTGCCCACACCGAGCCCAGGGCAGCTGGACGTGTCCAGCCTGCTCCTTTCCTGTCCCAGAAAACCCACGGAGGCCTCAGGGTGGTCTGAGGTCACACAGAACCTGGACATGCCATCCTTGACAAGTGGAGTGTATGTCTCAGTTTGGAATCTGAGAATCTTCAGTCACTCATAGAATACCCTAAGCTGGAAGGGATAAGTCACTGAGTCCCACTCCTGGCCCTGCACAGGACACCCCAAATCCCACTGTGTGTCCCAGAGCGTTGCCCAAACGCTCCTTGAGCTCTGGCAGGAACTCTTGGTGCCAATTTTCACGAGCCTCACCCAGACCCTGTCACACCACCACGTTGCTGTTCAAAGGAGTGGCACCCGGACACTCAGCTGCGGACACTCACTGCTGGGAGCTCAGGATGGTGCTGATTCCACGTGGATTTGGTGTGGGAGTGTTTTCTTCAAAATGCTGCTTGCTCTCTAACTCTAGCTCCTCTAGGCTCCAGCATTTACCAGGAAACACTCTGTTCTGTAAGCACTGAGCAATATTTTAAAATGAAATATCTTTCCGGGTATGTCACCCAAGCCAGAATCCCAATTTCATGGCATTTTCTCCCAAAGAAAGGAGATCCCAATCCTTCTGGCTCAGGAATATTTAAAATGATGTTGAATCCCCTTGTGTTACTGGCAGGGGCTGAAGCCTCAGCAGCCAGAGGAACTGCCTGGCCTAAAGCGCTCCCTGGACCTCAGACAGGGGCAGCCAGATCCCCCCAGCCCATATCCAAGGAACCTACACACAGGTGACATGTTATTACAGCCTGCACAAAACTCAGCATCCACCCCAGCTGGAGGCAAAGGCACTGCACCTGTCACCATGCTGTGAGGGACACAGGGAACAGCACTTGCTCCAGCAGCAGCTGATGCTTACTGGAGACCATGGGGGGCTCAGGACCCCTCCTGCCAGTGACTCGCTCGGAGGCTGAGGCACCAGCCCAGGAGAGCACAAAGGGAAGGTGTGTGCCTGCGTGCCGGTGCGGCAGCCAGGGAGCAGAGATCCTCTCCCATCGCCACTTTGCAGCTTGCAAAGAAATCCCAGTGAGCAGCAGGAACTGGAACAGGGCAGCCTGAGCTCTCCACCCGCCTGGCTGTCCTTGAGTCCCTCCTCGCTTGCAGCACAGGGCGGGCAGGAGGCTGAGCATCCCCTCCTGCAACAGCCCCAACCCAGGTACCGGCAGCGCAGGGGGCAGGACCCTGCTCTCTCCACAAGGCTCCTGAAGCCCTGGGAGCCCATCTGGCCACGAGTCCCCCGGGGGGGTGGAGGGTGGGTCTGCAGGAAGGAGCATGAGAGCAGGAAAACTCCTCTCCCTTAAGGTATAAAAGATGCCGAGCTCAGGACCTCCTCCCACCCCAGCAGCACCAGCACAGGAGGGGTCCTGCACACCCCGCAGCCAGGGCGGGCCGCGGATCTCCCCTGGGGCCGGCTGCTCTCGCATGGTAATTTTCCAGCTCCAGGCGAGGAGCGGAGCCTGCCTGGCATAGCTCGGCACGGTGACCAGGGCCTGCGGGGCTCAGCCACCAGCGCCGGGCACTGCTGTGCCCTTGGGCCCGGCCAGGGCAGCACGGACGGCCCACGGTGTCCTCCGGCGGCGTATGGGAGCCAGGAGAAGGGGATGCCCCTCTCCACGCCAAGCTGGGCAGATCCAGAGGATGCCTCCACCGACACGGGAGCTGGAGAGCGAGCTGGCTCACGGCCCCGCTTCCATGGAGGAGAGAAGGGGAAGGAAAAGCAGCACTTACAAAGCAGTTGAGCATGGAGCAGGAGACGCGGCCTGGCAGACTCATGTTCACTTCCCGAGGCGGCAGCAGGGCCAGGCAGCCACAAACAGCATCTCCTCCCTCCGGCTGCGAGCTGCGGCCGCGGGCCCGGCACTGCGGCAGCGTCCCCGCTCCGCCGGGAAGGGCAGGAGCATCCCGGCCGCCGGCGGCCCGAGCAGGTGCCGCCGCCGCCGCCGCCGCTGACAATGGAGGGAGGGCGGGCGGAGGACGGGCAGACTCCTCCTCCCTCCCAGGGCCGCCGAGCGCGGCTCTGCCATCTGAGCGTCTCCCTGACAGGCGAGACAGAAAATGGAGCGGGCGGCGGGATCGCGGCTCCGCTCCCGGCCCCGGGCGTGGGGCGCAGCCCCGGCCGGGCGATCCCGCGGCGCGGCTCGCCGGGAGCGGCATCCCCGGCCCATGGCGCTGCTCCCGCCGGCACCGGCCTCGTGCTGCCCTGATGGCGGGAGGGGCAGCGCCGGGAACAATAGCGGGAAGGCGGCTTCGTACCCTAGCACCGAGGCCTGTGTCCCCGAGCCCGTCAACCCTGCACTGACCCCTCCATCCCCGCCCCGAGCCTTCTGCTCCAAAGCCCTCGGCCCTGGCGCACCGAGCACTCCTCCCTGAGCTCCTCGACCCTGCTCCGACCCTTCCATCCCTGCACTGAGCCCTCTACCCCGAACCTTCCACCCTGTCACTGAGCCCTCCTCCCTGAGCCCTCCACCCTGTCATCAATTCGTCTGCCCTGAGCCCTTCGACCCTGTACCAAGCCCCCCCACCCCATCACTGACTCCTCTGCCCCAAGCCCTCCACCCCAGTGCAAGTCCCCAACCGCAGCCATGCTCCCAGAAGCTCAGCCAGGATGTCCCGCTGCACCCTCGAGCCCAACTCTCCTCCCACAGTGCTCCCTGCCTGGCCAGGGAGATGGAGACAAAGGGGCTGCCCTGCTGCATCTCACTGCTCAACAGTCCCAAGACTAAGTCCTCTTTCCCAGGAGCTCCTGCGTGTGCAGGGAGTAGCTGGATATCCGTGGCTCCTACCCACACCTGTATGCCAGAGCTTGGTCCCTGGCATGCACAAGGTTCCCCAGGGCCACCGCTTCCCTTGCTGACTACTTGGACACTTAGCTCCCATGGGAAGTTCCCCCAGCTCCTGTTTGGCAAGACACAGAGTAAGGCCATCGGTGCAGGAAATGCTGTGGTTGGGCATCCACCTCACCATCCCAGCCCCCCACAAGCTCACCTTTACTACCTGTCCTTCATGAAGCCCAGCAGCAAACAGCTGCCAGGTCACAGCCTGTCCCAGAAACCACAGGACAGCATCTTCCTGGGCAAAGCCAGGAAGCCATCTCCATTCCTACCGTCAGCTGCGGCTCTGCCCCCACCGCTGAGCCGGAGGGAGAATCTCTTTCTTAATATGCAAAATTAAAACCTATTTCTTCATCATTCCTCCAAGCCCCAACTATTTTGCGCAAATCACACCAGCTTTTTGCCCCCAAAACAAAACACAAATCCGAACAGAGCACAGCCATTGAGCTCCTCTTAGATGTGGTTGCCCCAAAGACACCACAGACTGCTCTCCCCAGCAATACCAATGGAATCTCAAAGGGTTTTTCTGAAGTCAGAGAACAGATTTGGGCATTTCTCTGCAAAATTATTCAGGGTTAGATTATTTGGAGCTGCCTTGGCTAAAGGGACTGCTTTATGACACCCAGACCTGCTGCCTGTTGTCATTGCAGGGCAAAATGCAGTTCCCTGAGCTCCCTTGCTGAGAAAACAATCCCACAGACTGCCCATGGTCACAAGACTTAGAAGAACACACAGCCTGGAGATAAGCCATGAAATCCCATTTCACCTCTGCTCCGTCCCACTCCACCATTTATGTGGGGCACAGTGGTGGACGCCAGGCATTGCCCATCCTCAGGGGCACCCGACTCCAGCTGGCACTCACAAACCAAAACACAATGGGAACAGAGGATTATGGATGAGGTTAGGGATTTGTCTTGGCCAGAAGTGAGAGGCAGGAGAGGTGCCCTGCTCCCTGCATGTTCACCTCTGGAGGGAATGCTGAGAAACCAGAGCAGCAAAAGCTGGAAGGAACATTTCATACTGGAGAGAAAGGGTGGCTATAAACACTGTAAAGCCAATATTTATTCTTTTTCCTGACATGTATCAGGAGAAAAGCAAAACAGCATGTCCAGGGAGCAGCTGAAGCCCTGGAGTCTCTTGGGCAGAATCCGAGCACACATCGCTGTTGAGTGCACACAGCACAAGACTAGTGTTTGTGACACACAACACCACAGACAAGGCAGGTAAGAGGTTTGCTCCAACCCACAGCAAGATTTTCAGGACAAAGGCTCAGTTCAGGGCCTGGCACAGAAGGACCTTTGCAGAACAACCTTTGTAAACCCCTAAGCTGCAGCTGTGCGGAGTTAAAGGGCTGCTCATCAGATCAGTACTTTGAATTTCCAACCTAAGCTGACCTGAGTATCCACAAATAGAACTTCTGCTTTCACTGAAATATTTTTGCACTTTTAGTATCAGAGAAAGACTCATACACGGTTTAGAAACTTCTGCCCAAGCGCTGAGCCTGGTGCAGAGCAGGAACCTTGCCCTGAAGTTCAGTGGCTTCGCAGAGTTTCAAGAGGAACTTGGTTCAGACTCTGCTTTCACTTCCTTCAACAGTTCCCAAAATACCTGCCCTCCTTTCCCTCCAATGACCCAGGCAAGGACAGGAGCAGTGCTGGGCAGCTGGAGTGGCCCAGCACAGGCCGAGTGCTCCTTAGCTGGCTTAGGCAGAGGGATTTCCTAAATGCCATCTCAGATGCCTCCCCAGCTGAGCAGCTGGGCTCTGTTCCACTCTCACAAACCACCAAGGAAGAGAAGGTTGTTTCACAGAACTGGGCTCCTCCGAGCGTTGTGTGTGCATGTGTTCACACAGGCAGAGAGAGAAACCCCATCATCTCCCACCCACAACAGTCCAGAAGATTTCCCAATTCTGAGGAAGAGGAGCTGAATATAACATGAGCAGCATGTTCTTAAGGGCAGCTGGCAGTTATTAACCTCCTTTCCCTCCCACTAGCACTTGCCCACTGTTCCTGTGCTGCTCCTCCCACCCCCCAGACATCTCTGCTCCCACACTGCAGGTAAACAGCTTGCAACCTCTCCTGAAGGTCCCAGAAGGGATTTGGAGGCTTGGACATAACATAGTGCTTGGCAAAGATAGGACTGGCACTCAAGGGTCCATCCTGCAGCCTCCAAAGGAGATGATATTCCCTATGGAGACATGCCTGTAGGCACCAGGAGCCCAGCTTGCAGAGCTCACAGGGACCATACAGTCCCACCTGCCCAGGGAATCCGTACTGGGAGCGTGGGAAAGGCACCACAATGCTGAAATCTCTCTCATGGTCTGGAGACATTCAAAACACCCTGAATGGAACCATTTTGCCAACGGCTGGTCCAGCTTTCTCCATGTTTGGGAATGGATGGGTCAGGGAGCAGATAATTCAAATCCAGCCAGGTCACCTCCTATCCCTCTCCATGAGTCTGCAGCTCAACTTCCCCCCTCCTGACAATCCTCTCAAGCAAAGACCTCCAAGTGTCCCAAAGTGCTGAAGGGCACGTGGATGTACTGGGGGAGCCCAAAGCCCATGTGAAATACAGGTGCTGGCAGAGTCTATTCCCTGCAGGAAGGTGGAAGAAAGCAGGGAAAGGGTGAGAAGAGCCCTAAGCTGATCACACAACTGGAACACTTCTCCCATGGAGACAGGCTGGGAGAGTTGGGTGTGCTCCCCTGGAGAAGAGAAGGCTTCTGGGAGCCTTTAGAGCACCTTCCAGTGCCTAAAGGGGCTCCAGGAGAGCTGGAGAGGGACTGGGGACAAGGGATGGAGGGACAGGATAAGGGGGAATGGCTTCCCACTGCCAGAGGGCAGGGATAGATGGGATATTGGGAAGGAATTCCTCCCTGTGAGGGTGGGGAGGCCCTGGCACAGGCTGCCCAGGGAAGCTGTGGCTGCCCCTGGATCCGTGGAAATGTCCAAGGCTAGGCTGGACGGGGCTTGGAGCACCCTGGGATAGTGGAAGGTGTCCCTGCCCAGGGCAGGGGTGGGACTGGATGGGCTTTAAGGTCTGTTCCAACCCAAACCATTCCATGATTCTAAGAGAAAACTGGTCTCATTCACTGCAGGAAGGTGCCAGCACATCTGACTCAGACTTCTGCAGACAGGTTCACCCTTCCCCACCCTGACATAGCTTCATCCTCTATTTCTTTTTGGCACCACAAATAAAATTACTGTAGATACTCTTTCCTTAGGCAGAAGGCACCACACCCCTGCCTTCTACAGATTGGGGTGGGCTTTTAATCACCCCAGCACAGGTCATCACCCCACAGATGGAGGGGAGGGGAGGCAAGGGCTGGCAGAGATCCGAATTTGCAGCCCTGTCCCTGGTAGCACATCCACTGCACAGACTGCCCTGATCTGCCTCCAGATGGAGAAAACCAACAGAAAAATTGGCAGGAGGAGGTGACTGCCCTGGGAAGGGAATTCCAGGACATGAGAAGCATGGAAGCCAGGAGCCAGGGCAGCTCTGCCTGACAGCCAGGGCTCCAGCAGCAATCAGGATACTCTATTTTAGACCCTTTCAGGTCTGAATATTTATTTTCAGTGAAGATCAAGCTAAGAACTGGTTACCTTGATCATTTTTTCCAGGAAAGGAGGAGAAGGGAGAGACTTGTATCATTTACCTCATTCTAGAAATTAAAATTTATTCTCTTTCTGCTTGGCAGATGCCTACATTGGGTGAGATGAGCTGCACTCCAACACGTGTTTCTCTCTCTCCATAAGCCAGTGCTGGGAGCTGACGAGCCGTGGCCAAAGGCACTTCTTGTTCTGCCTCCTCTACTTCTGTTGCACAAAGGGCATCCTTGTTTCAGGTCCTCCTACAAAAACAGTTCATTTCCTCAAAGCCTAGGGAGGTTTGTGGGTGAACTGAAAGGCTGCTGAGCTGCTGAGGTGGCCTTCCAGAAATAAACCCCTAAACCTGTGCAAAGAGAAGTTACTGGTTTATACCCCACAAATCAGGACTGGAATGGTGAGTGTCATCTTTTAATCTGCGTAGGATGATAGAAGAGCTTATAGATCTGTGTACTGTGTGTTCAGAAGGCTGCCCAGAGGTGAGCACAGAACAGAATATGCACCAAGAAACCTTTGAGGAGAGGGCCAGAAGGGCACAAGTCACAGGCTGTCAACTCCGAGCACCAACAAGAGGGGACGAGGGATGGCTGCAAATCCCCACCTAGGGTAAGTCGTGGGCCCCTCCACAAGGCAAGAACCATCATGGAAACCCAGATGCCCACAGTCCCAGTATCCCAGCAGTCAGGAGAGGGAATGCTGCTGTGGGAGCTGAGCACTGAGCTGCCAGCACAGCACCTGCGGCAGCTCAGCTGCCACGTTAGTTTTAAGTAATGTATTAAGGTACCAAGTGCTCATTAGGACTCCATTAGCCAGAGTTAAGGATTAAACCAGCAGTAGTGCTGTCTTCAAGGTCATTCCCATCAGCAGCCAGTCTTTGGGGAAAACAGGAAGAGTCTTGCAATCCAAGCTCTTAAGTGACACTCGACCAAGCATCTGGAGCAGCACAGAGGGGAGAGCAGCTGGTGAGGCACATCTGGGGTGCTGCTGAGTAAGGGCAAAGCTTTGGGGCCTGCCCTTGCTAAGCACTGGTGCTGTGCCCTCTGCCTGCAGTGATCACGGGGAATTAAGGAAGCACTCAGCATGCCTGCAGGGAACAGGGTTTCCAGCCAGCCCTCCCAGCAGCTGGCAGGAGAATTCCAGCCCTGAAGCACCCCTAGGTTAGCAGACAACCCTGCAGAGCATCCATCAACCAGCAACCCACCTCCAGCCCTCCCTGTGTTTAACTAGGGAGTCACAGCCCTCCAGAGAGGTCACAAAAGGATTCCAGGGAAGCTGTCAGGGGTTTACATCAGCTCTCTGCCTTCAGCTGCTGACAGAACCTCAGGTAAGTAGGCGGAGGCAAGTGCTTATTTCTACAGTTTGCAAATACAAGTCCATGGGAAACAAAAAGCCTAAAGTCTCTTCCCAAAATAGTGGCTGAGATGGGGGGGGGGGCTTTTGTTGGTTGCTTTTTTTTTTCTCCAAAATGAAAAAATAATTTTAAAAAAATCATAGGAGCATTTTAATAAAATATATCTTTAAAAAATCATTTCAGAAGGACCTTTGAAAGGGTAAAGTCATCTTTGGGTACTCATAAGGAGCAGAAAACCTGCTTGTGTAGAAGAAACCAAACCATGGTTACACCTAAGGGTGAGCAGGGCCAGGTCAGGCTAAGACCAGACACTGGAAAGGAGTACAGGGAAAAGGAAAGCTCCCATGCTTTAGTAAATCCAAAGTTCCAGTCTGTGCACCCCAAAAAAAACCCACTACAGGTCCAGGGAGGGGTGATGAGAACTAAAGGTGACATTGCTACAAAAGGCTAAAGTTCTTCAGATGTCTAAGGGGAATGTGTGGAGATCTACAAAATCCTGAAGGGCAGGGGATGCTCTCAGGCAGCACCACACTTTTTACTGTTACTCCCAATACAAGAACTGGGAACCAGCCAAAATAACAGAGAGCAAGTTTCAAAGCAAAGCAAGAGGTGCTTGGAGAGCAGTTCTGACACAACTGCAAATCTTCACCTTGTTGTTAAAAGCCTGATGAATTCATGGAAGAAAAACCTACCAAAGGCTTATAAAAGATCAGTAAATAGTTTCTAGATTACCAAGTCCCCGAGCTGCAGGTCCTGCCAGGTGAGGGCACCTGAGCCAGCAGCATGTCACTGGGGTGTCTGACCAGCCTGGCCCTCAGTGGACCCAGCCTGGCCTTCTTCCTGTTTCCCTGGAGGGATTTTTGATGCATTTTCCATGTGTTTATTCCCTTTTTTTTCATTCATATCTGGATACATCTGCATCCCTCTCACCTCAATCCCACCCAGAGAAGCTGTTGGGTTTTACACCTCCAAGGTGACACCAGGGTAGCTCCAAGCTGAAGTGTAAGCTCCTTTATCCGGTTATGACAGGTGAGGACTTTCATCTCCACCCCAGAGCAAGTTCCTCACCCTGCAGTGTGGGGATCAGCTCTTCCAGCAGGAAGCGCAGGAGGTCTTGAGGCAAAAGCAAGGAGCACGAGGACAGGGACTACAGCAAAGACAGTGTGTGTAACTCGAGCTGAGTTCAACCACAACAGAGATTTCCTTCCCTATTCCAGCTGTTAACAAAACACATCAGGGACAATCCCTCAGGAGACGTCACCATTTCCTCGAGCACTCTGCCAGATTTTTATCTTTTATTTTTTTCTAACATGTTTAACCTAAATTTTCATGTCCTCAATTTGGGTTTCCAGCCCTTTGTCTGTCTCTGCTTTTCTCCTCAGCACTCTTTTCCCCACAACAACAGGAAGCTGATGCTGATCCTTGTCACTGCAGCGCGTTCAGGCTCTGCCCACCCACAGCCCACATGCAGATCACCCCTCTTCAAACTACCCCCCTCAGGACACTCCCAGCATATCTTTCAATATTCCCAGTCTCCAGCTTTTTTCCTCCCAGCAGATCCCTCATATTTTGGGTTATTTCTTGCTGGAGGCATTAGAGGCCCTTTATCCGAGTTTATCAGCAATCTGACTGCTTTGGCTGTGGTTCACATTCTTTTCTACCACATTTTTCTGTGACTAATCCTTGTGAAATTTCTGCTACTTTGGTGGCACCAGAGCTGTTATTAACATGGTGTGAAATCCTTCACTGAGAGGCGACAGAGGAACATAATGAGAAACCCCAGCAGTAAGTTTTAAAGAAAAAATAAATCAGTCAGCCACAAAAACTGGATGACTATGTCAGTAGTCCAGGGAGACAGAAGGAGGTTCCAGTCTTATTTACTTCTTCCCCCAGTATATTCCAGTAAGAGGTTTAGGGGTGAATTCATCCTATTAACAGCATCTTGGTGACAGTGATAAAACCTTTCTGTATTATATTATTGCATATAATACACAATACTATTGCACTCTTCTTGCTCATTCTTGCATTTCTTCTCCTACATTTAGCAGCAATACAAGATTTGGACACACAAAGAACAAGACCACCCACAGAGCATAGAGGCAGATTAGAATCATGGAATCATTAGGGTTGGAAAAGCCCTCTAAGACCATTGAGTCCAACCATTCCACCAGCACTGCCAAGGCCACCACTGACCCATGTCCCCAGCTGCCACAGCCACACATCTGTTAAACCTCTTCAGGGATGGTGATTCCACCACTGCCCTGGGCAGCTGTGCCAGGGCATGACCACCCGTGCCACGAAGAAATTTTCCCAATATCCAGCCTGATCCTCCCCTGGCACAGCCTGAGGCCGTTCCCGCTCCTCCTGTCCCTGTTCCCTGGGAGCAGAGCCCGACCCCCCCTGGCTGCCCCCTCCTGGCAGGGACTTGTGCAGAGCCAGAAGGGCCCCCCTGCGCCTCCTTTGCTCCAGGCTGAGCCCCTTTCCCAGCTCCCTCAGCTGCTCCTGCTGCTCCAGCACCTGCCCCAGCTCTGTTCCCTTCCCTGGACACGCTCCATGTCTATCAGTTAGAGAGTAAATAGAAGATGGACTCACCATCCTCAGACACTGTCCAAACTCTCCTGGTTCAATCACAGCTCAGTCTCTTCTTGTTCCTCCACGAGTCTCACCTGCAGCAAAGAGGAGACAACCCAGAGCAGTTTAGCTTACAGGAATTTAGTTTAGAAGTTTAGTTTACAGGAATGGTACTCCAGTATGAACATAGAGGGGGTGAAAAAAAATCAAGAGCCCCTGAGACCAATGCCCTGTACCCATCCCTGCTAAGCTCTGTTTGGTGCCCTTTCCAGGAGCTGCTGGAAATCAGATTCAGCAGCACAGGGGAGACACCAAATCCTTTTGGTCAGCCACTGACACAACACACAGGACCTATCACATCAGCACACAGCAGCCTGTACCCCAAAGGTACAGAACCCACACCTCGGGAGAGCACAGGAGGGAGCTGAGAAAAGACAGACTTGGACACTGTGGTTCAAGGGCCTGGGGGAGATCATTCACAGGGAACTTGAGTGCTTGGAGATCACTGTGGTCTTGGGAGGAAAACACTTCTAAAATCCAATCTAGTCCTGCCTAGGAGGTGGGGCAGGATGCAAACACTCCAAGTGCCATAAAAAACCAGCTCCGTCTGCCAGCTTTGCCCCTGCTCGAGGGAGGTCCCAGGAGGTGCTTGTAGGAAGGGAAAAGACAAGCACCAAAATTTGTACAAAGTCCTGCTCCAAGAAGATCCTTTCCAACAGCACCAGATGGTCCTACAGGTGATCCTGGGAGCTCTATGGAGGAAGAGACACTTCCTCAAGGTTTTCAGATGTCTCCAATATGGGATCATTTGATCAGCAACATCTCTCTCATCCGGCCACATTCTGCCTCTGCTCTGCTTTTTTAGCCCCACACAGGGAATGGAATTATCCATAATTAAACACTGGGACCAGGGATGGACTGAGCCCATGGCACTTCTGTCCTGGTGCCACTCACCTGCCTGCGCAGTCCCTTGCTGCTCCATCCCTGGAAGTGTCCAAGGCCAGGCTGGATGGGGCTTGGAGCAACCTGGGATAGTGGAAGGTGTCCCTGTCCAGGGCCAGGGGTGGAAGAACATGAACTTTAAGGTCCCTTCCAACCCAAACCACTCTGGGACTCTGTGATTCTGTGAAGCAGCATGGAAATCTGCACATGTGTATCCCAACGTTTGTTAAATGCAATGATGTTTTAAGCAGGGTTCTGCAGTATTTAGGTGTACCTTGAGGATGGTTCAGAGCTCACCAACCAAACCTGATTTCTGCCAGTCCCCTGCACTACGCCAAAGCTCCAGGAATGCTCAAGGGCTTTGGTAAATTTTGCCATGCTTGATTTTAACCTTTCTCCTCCTCAGATGAAATACAAATGCCAACAAATGTGTAATTGAGATTGTCTAAATATCTCACACAACACACCCAGCTGGGAATCCCCCTCCTTCCGCCACTCAGGAATTGTGTTGGCTACAGAAGAGCTTCTGAATACCTGCCCAAGGCTTTCCTTTGCTCAGGGATTTCCTTCCCAGCCCACGATTAAGTCAGGTTTGACACCCACACATCAGAAGGCCAAGCTGAATGCCAGCACCGAGGAGTCACTGTTGAAATGGGATTCCCACCATGAGCGAGGAGCACGCAGGGAGCTCCCACCTCGCTCCTGCTGCACACAGGTTGGAATCATTACCCTTGGCCTTTCAGTTCATCTCTCACATCCTGCCATGCACTGAACAGGAAAGGACAGGAGAAAGAAATGGGAGGTCAGAAAGATGGACCTGTATATTTAATAATTCTCTTTATGGGGCCATGGAGATGCTCCCAGGGCTGGAGCCCCTCTGCTCTAGAGCCAGGCTGGGAGAGCTGGGGGTGTTCACCTGGAGAAGAGAAGGCTCCAGGGAGACCTCAGAGCCTCTTCCAGTGCCTAAAGGGGCTCCAGGAGAGCTGGAGAGGGACTTGGGACAAGGGATGGAGGGACAGGATAAGGGGGAATGGCTTCCCACTGCCAGAGGGCAGGGATAGATGGGATATTGGGAAGGATTTCTTCCCTGGTAGGGTGGTGAGGCCCTGGCACAGGTTGNAGGCCCTGGCTTGCCCAGGGAAGCTGTGGCTGCCTGCCCCTGGATCCCTGGAAGTGTCCAAGGCCAGGTTGGATGGAGCTTGGAGCACCCTGGGATAGTGGAAGGTGTCCCTGCACATGGCAGCGGTGGGACTGGATGGGCTTTAAGGTGCCTCCTAACCCAAACCATTGTGTGACATTACCTTACATTTAAAAGCAGATCACCGAGTTTCAGGAAACTATGAAAAAAACCCCACAATAGGAATCAAATTTCCTAGGAAACAAAAAAAGTCAAATACTGCACTATCACCCTTAACAAACAATCTAACATATCAGACTTCACAAAGAGCCTCCAGCAGGAGCCACCACACCACCAGGAGAGTCACTGCCAACGAGTGACCTACAAGTGAGGTGAGAAGCACAATTAGCAAGGGAGGAACAACATTAAATATGCTTTTTTCACTAAATCTGAAAATATTTGAATTACTGACAACACCAAAGGACACATGTATCCTGTTCCTGCAGGACTTTGTACCAATTCATCCCATCATTGCTAATGGCCACTGCAGTTCCTCAGTTCCTTCCTTGTAGAAGTTGGTAATGACCAGAAACTGAAACTCTGTGGCTGCATCATAAGTGAGGAGGTTCCTCCTGGCTCCCATCCCCCAGCTCGTCTGGAAAGCCAGCTGCCCAGGAGGAAGGCAAGCCATGGCAGCGGGACTCCCAGGGCTGCATGAGCTCAGCCCGCGGGAATGCTGCTGCTCCTGCATCCCCAGGGGCTTCCTCCTATGGGAGCAGGGATGAAGCTGAAGGGGCTCCTGAGGATTTATGAGGAAAAGAAAGCCAGGAGATATCACAAAAACCCAAGTGGTACTTGTACCACCGAGGGTGTCCAGCACTGCTCGAATGACACCTGGCCCAGGCCACCAGGCAGCTTCGCTCATGCATTTGTGCAGTTCCATGTGCTCCTGTGCTGGCCTCTCAAATGCATACTCCTGTTTCAGGGCTGCCTGTGGTCCCCCTCCTTTCAAAGGCTGCTGTGTCCCACTGGTGGCTGGCTCTGCCCCTGTGGCTTGCAGCCAAAGGGTCTTCAGCCCTCAGGAGGAGATGGAAGCTGCCCAGTGCACCCAGCACCACTGCCCAGCATCTCTCTGGGCTGGCACCACCACCTCTCCTGTGGAAGTCAGGTTTCTCATGAAAGAGGTTGGATTACCCCAGAATCCTGGTCAGAAGCTCCTTTTAAGACCTTGGTCACAGGGGATGGGCTGGGTTGGCCACCTGCTATGCCAGGGTGGAGGCTGATGCTACAGAATTAAATGAATGGAGGACTGGGGACACAGAAAGCCAAGAAAAAAAGGATGGAACTGGAAAGAAGATAAATGAGAACAATGGCCTTTCACACACAGATGGAATCTCTGAATCATGGGATGGTTTGGGTTGGAAGGTACCTTAAAGCCCATCCAGTCCCACCCCCTCCCATGGGCAGGGACACCTTCCACTATCCCAGGTGCTCCAGGCCCCGTGCAACCTGGCCTTGGACACTTCCAGGGATCCAGGGGCAGCCACAGCTTCCCTGGGCACCCTGTGCCAGGGCCTCCCCACCCTCACAGGGAAGAATTCCTTCCCAATATATCTAACCTATATTTCCTCTCTCTCAGTTTGAACCCATTCCCCCTTGTTCTCTCACTGGTTTCTCGGTGTCAGTGCACACTGACAGCTCATGGTGTCGGCCCCCCAAGTCACCCCAAAGCCTCAGGCTGTTCTGCTGCCATGCAGTCACAAGCAGAGCACAGGGTTCACCCAAGGCTGGGGCCTGCCCTCCCCACTACTCACTGTGGGGGGCACAGGACGGTGCCAGTGGGGCTGGTGGGGTGATGCCACCTGACACACCTGGGCTGGAGGAAGTAAGACAAAATAACTCACTTCACTTGAGCATTTTTATAGCTTGTAACATCCTCTGAAACTCTCAGTCTGGGAGCCAAACCCTCAGACAATAATGCCATGTCAGAGTTGAGAACACTCGTAAAACCCTTCATTTGCTCTCCCGTGGCCTCCTGCCCATGTGACTCACGCCACACTTCCTTATGCAACCACGCTCCTGCCTCCAGGGATCTTTGCCCCTCCTGGTGAGAAACAGAGCAGCAGGGACTGCAGCAGTGTCTGGAAACCTCTGTTCCTGTTCCCTGCAGATGGTAGGAGAGATGCAGCGGCTGCTGGAAGAACCTGGCCAGGACCAAGCCCTGCCTGCGTGCTCAGTCCCGGTCACTGTCACACACAGCAGGGACCGTTCTTTTTCCAAGCTGCACCTCTGGACTCCAACACCCAGGTCCCCTCTCAGTTGCAGTCCAAGCCAAGGTGCAACAGAAGCTGTACAGGCACTGGAAATCCCAGCTGTCCACGCACACAACGGGGCTGTCAAACCCCAGAGAATCACTCCCTCTCTCTCTGCCTCTCCAGGTCTCACTGAGGTGCATGAAAGCACAGTGCTGTGCATTTACAGGAACCTCTGAAAAAAACTTAAAGCTCTGCCTTCAGCACAGTGGGATTAACGACAGTGCACCAGGCATAGGGAACATGGAATAATGAGGAATGGTGAGCCAGGCATGAGGAACATTGAATAATGAGGAACAGCACCCGCTCCCTGCCATCACCTGCCGGGACGCCACAGGAGCAGAGGTCCTGTGGGAGGCAGGGAAGGAGGGAGGGAGGATGCCTGTCAGGGCACATACACACGTGGAGCTTTGGAAAGGTGGGAAAGGGAGCAAGAGCTGGCTAAGGCTTCCTGGCTAGAGGGGCATCATGGGTGCCCCAGGCAAGGTGGGTGGCCCCTGGCAGCTCCTCGCTTCCCACTAGGAGACTCGATTTTAATTGCTCATAAAACTCCAGCAATTGTTTGCAGTTGGAGCGGAACTCTCTGCGCTCAGTGCCTGCCCCAGGCACAGATTTTTGCTTTAATTTCAGCTAAAATCGTAGAGTTGGTCCCGATGCATTTAAAGGGGAAGAACAAGAGGATGTTAGAAGAAAAAAGCAGGAAACCTATTAGCCTTATTGTGATCCCAAATGAAACAGAAACAGCCATCTCAAGCCTCTTGACTAATTAGAGGCTAAAAATATAATTGTCAGACCCCACAGTTACATGCAAAGCAGATTGTATGGGACAGTCTTTGTTATTTTAAACAAAATTACAGTTCCGAGAGCTGTTTCTAATGAAGGCCACGACCAGCTGCTCTTCAACAACAAAACTCTTTTACTGCTGAGTAACTATTAAAAAGAAAAGATCAGGCTACCAGAGCCCAGGAATGTCACAGCAATACCAGATGATGGTGACAAGTTGCCAAAGTATTCAGATTGCTTTGCAGCATGAAGGGATCATAATTTATGGTCTAACCAGGAGGCAGGGCCGAATTCCAAGATGCAGAATTACCCACGGATGAAAGGCTGCTGGGAGTGAAGCTTAGTGGATGTCACAGGCACCTCCACATGAGCTGCTCGACAGGGACAGGCAAAAGGTCTACTGCAAAAATATATAATAGCAGTGACGGCAGAGGGGACATATTGGTGTCACCTCTGTCCCTAGCACAGCTGAGACCATGGCTACAACTGCCAGAGCTCAGCCAGCACGTTTGGAGCAGGAAGACCAATCCCTGTAGTATTCCAAAGCAAAACCAGCTCATCTATGCATTTTAAAAAGCAAAAGAATTCTTCAATATGCTGCAGTATTTATGCAAAGTATCATCAGTTCTGGGCAACTCTGCTGATGAGGACAGATCTCAATCCAATTACTGGTAGATGAAGTTTCAGAATGGAATAAATTCCATCAAGCTTATGGAAAAAGTTGTCCTTTTAGTTGCTTGGAGTACTTAAAATGGACTAAATAGCTGGTTTTAGTCCAGGTCTGAATACAGGAATCCTTACAGGCTCTGGGAAAGCAGAGTTGCCCACAGTGCCCTTGGCACACCCCAAACTCCAGCTGGGTCTTCCTAAAGACATCAGTGACTCAGGATCACAGACCAAGTTATCCTACCTGGGAGATGTGGGGAGGGCAAGAGGAACTATCCCAGGGGAGGAGGTACCTGCCGTGGCACTGCATGGCCCATCCCGAGCACCAGGGGATGCTCTCAGGCCAACACAGAGCAAGGCACGGACATGACCTCACTCAGCCCCTGGCACACAGCCACATCCCACCCTGGCTCACCCACAGCCACCAGGAGAAGGTCACAACATGCAAACCCTTCCTGCTCATTCAGTTCAAGAGTCAGGTCACGATTAAAACATCCTGAAAGTATTTTTATTCGTATTTAAAAGCAATCAAGACTTCCTTGAAGGCTGATGAGGCTCCACTTGCATTCCAAGTGGGAACATCTAGGTTTCAAACATGGGATTGTTCCCAAGAGCTCAGACCAGGACACATAAATGAGCACTCTGCAGGACTGCAGAGTCCAGGGAAAGCTGCTGTAGCCAGGAGCACTTCTGACTGCACAGCACCTTCCTATGGGAAAAAGACCCTCAAAAACACATCCAGATATGGCCAGTGCTGTGCTGGTCCTCGTGCCCATTCCCAGAGCAAGCACATACAGGGAGGATGCTGGAGGCCATGGAGTGACTCGGGGAACACAGAGACAAATTACCCAGCCCTGTGACTGACAGCCAGGCGAGGGGGACAGGAACAGAATATGTCTGTGCCAGCTGCCAGGGAGGGCAGGAGATATGCGTGAGGATAAGGTTACACAGAGCAACAGGAGGACAGAAACCAGAGCCATGCTCGGACAGCAAATCCCTAAGGAAGTGCTGAAGGAGCAGCAGAGCACGGGAGGGAATGAGCAGAGAGAGTTCAGGATTTCAGGAGCACAACTGCCATGGAGTCAAACGTCCCGAATGGTGAAGGGGGTGAGAATAATATGGAGATTTTGCCAAGCTCAAGGTTTTTGCAGCAGCAGTTCCAGGCAGAGGAGACGAGGGATTTCACTCTGAGTGGGCTGTGTCTAGGGGACTTATCATGAAAGTGGAGGGGGGGAAAAAATCAGGCACAGGAGGTGAGTAGGAGCAGAGGAGAGCTTTGCCTTTAACAGGGGAGAAACTACACAGCATGGGAAGGATTCAGAGGCAGGTGAGAAACTGAGCAAGGAGGGAAAAGGAATAGTGCAACAGGGAGGAACAGACAGCACTGGGTCAGAGATGAGAGGACAAAGCAGAGGAGAACATGTGCCTGGTGCAGGGAAAGGGGCAGAGTGCCATGAGGAATGCAGAGAGGCAGCAGGGGATGCTGACACCATATTTTGTCCTTTCCCCTCCAAAGAAACAAGATCTTCTGCAGTAAAAAAGAAGGGGAAAGAAGGCTGGAGAAGCCAGAGGTGTGCCTGGAGCAGCCACAGGCTTAGTGCCTGATAAAAGCAAAGCTCTGGTTTAACAAAGCCCAGAGCAGCTCCGCCATGAGCCCTGAGCCCACACGACTGCAGGCAGGCCTGGCCCAGAGTGATGCCAAAGGAAGAATGAACAGAAGTTTTGGAAAAGGAAATACATGAGAGAAGAGACAGGCTAGGGGTCACAGAGCTTGGAAAGCCCAACACAGACCCCAGGGCAGAGATGCTGGTGGGAACAGGGGTCCCTGAGCTGAGCCAGGGTGAGGACCCCAGGGCAGTAGTAGCACTGGGGTACGGGCAGTTTTGGGGTTTGTGCTGCGTAGAAAAAGAGGACTGCTGAGGGTATAAGAAACAGTGGAAGCTGTGGAAGGAAGGATGCAGGAATGTAGAACAGGGTGTGGAGTGAGCTGGAGGGGGAAAATAGGCAAAAACGACTAGAGCTTGGGGGAGGAAAATACCACCAGAATTTGAGAAATGCTGAACTTGCTAGGCTGGGCCAGGGATGCACCTGGAGCCAAGACCTGCCAGCCACCTCTGTGTCAGGCTCAGGGGACACTACCAAAGCAGTCTAATGAGAACTTGTTTTGCAAAAGAGTGAAGAAACAGGGGAGGGGGAGTGGTGCATCCAAGCTGCAGGACCACATCCCCAGCAGTATTTTGTCTGTCCCATCCTTTACTCTGCCACATCTTGCTCAGCCAGAAGTCAGGAGAGATGGATACACAGAGGAGCCAGAAAAGAGTTTGTAACATGTGCAGGATAGAATGAGATATCTTTAAGGTCCCCTCCAACCCAGTCATTCTGTGATTCTGTGAGATGGTGCTGCAAGGGCAGATTCTGACAGACTCCAACTTGGAGGGTCCAGCAGTGCCACCCAGATGCCATCAGGGTTTGCAGGATAATGAGGGAAGAGAACAGAGCCCCACACTGTGCCAGACCCCTAACGAGCACTGCTATCCATCTCTGCAATGATTTTAAGCATAATTAATTTCAGCAGCCTGCCTGCCTGCCAGCTGACTCTGCTCTTTACATTAATGACAGTAAAATTGGAGTTTCAAGGGGAAGGCAGTGACAGTGAAGGAAGCAGAGCCAGCACCAAGAGCAGGAGTTTCTCAGCTCATCTCCCTCCTCCTCCCAAGGCTGTGGCTCTGCCAGTGCCACAGCCTCGGGGCTGGGGCAGCCGGTGGCACCAGGTGGCAGCAGCACACCGGGGATGGTCCCCTGCCAGGTCAGCCTCTGCCTCCTCCTCCATCTTCCCAAGTTGCTGGCCGGAGCAGGGACTGGCAGAGCGCTGCCATCACCGCACCGATTCATTCTCCATCGCAGCCAGCGAGAAGCCCGAGGCAGCAGCAGAGAGGGACAGACCCCTCATTCATTTCAACGAGGGCACTTGGAGGAACCATGGACCTAGAGAGCCCCATTGCCCCCAAGCCATCCCCACCCTCCAGGCCTTTAATCCCGAGCTGGCAGAGGAGGGATTCAAAGCCAAGGCTCCAAGCTGAACTCCATAACCATCGCACTGACAGAGACAGGAAGCACAGCTTTGGCAAACATTTCCAAAGTCCCCTGTAACTCCAGCCCGTTGTTCTCCAGCTTTGTTTGCTTTTCTTTAAAAAAGCAATTGGGACATTTCAAGTCACAATTAAGCCTTTATTCAAGTACAAACAATTGCCTGGTCCCTACCCAAAGCAGTGCAGATGGACCCATCCCAGCTGCAATCCAGGCTCCTGGGGGTCCTGGAGCTCTGGAGGGAGGGATGCGTGGGCGCTGGGCTCCCTCTCACGCTGCCCTGGCAGCCCCGGTGCCTCTCTCCACACCGTGCACTGACTTTAACTCAGTCTCAGAAAGGAAGCAGCAATAGCTTCATGGAAACAGTGCCTGCACTGCTGAGGTCACATCCCAAGTCTCCAGGCTGGAGAAGCACTGTCTAAACTGGTCTCTGTGCAAACACTCTGTTCTCGTTATGCACCAGGAGAATTCACCTTTTAATTCCTGTCAACTTGAAGAGTCTCTGACAGCCACGGTTTTCTCTGAAAGGCAATCTCTGTGACTGCAGAATAAACCTGAGATAAGTGACCCAAATGCATCAGAAGGCTCCAAAATCCAAAGATAAAGTCCTGAAATGTGCTGCACCCCCTCTCCACCCCACAACAGCTTTTCCCAGCCAAGCTCAAGGCTCTCTGGAGCACCCAGCTCGGATATCCTTGCACTCAACATGTGGGTATTTAAAAATAATTTCAACAAAACAGCAGCAACAAAACTTCAGCCCTTTGTTATTAGAAATACAACTATTATTCTTTTACACAGGTGCATAAACATACTCATCTGGTATTACTTTAGGAGTCCTAAGGTTTCTGAGGCTTGTTCCTGCAGTCAGAGGACACAATGGATGGGGGAACTCTAGCCTGTGGTAAAGGCAGCTGGAGCCAGGCAGGACACCTTTGGCATCCAGACTGGTACCTGCCTGCGAGGATCTGGAATCTCCCCTGGGACAGTCAATAGAAACAGTGTCTGAAAGCAAAAAATACTGCTGTTATTCCAGATGATCACATGCCCTGTATTGGTCCTGTAACACTACTGGGGTTCACAGCCCTGCGACAGCCACACTTCCAGCTCCAGAGCCACGTGCTGCTGGCAGTGGCAGACCTCAGGCCAGAGCCCATGTGCCACCATTCACAGACAAAGCTTCTAGGAGAGCCTGTTTTCTCCAAGGGTAGTTTACTTCCTTGGGAATAAAATGAAGCATCTTTTAGTAATCCACATAAACACGTATGTGAAAAAGCTACGACCGAAATCAGGTTTGAGAGAACAAGGAAGCATCAGG
Organism: Atrichornis clamosus; assembly: GCA_013400975.1. Lineage (NCBI taxonomy): Eukaryota > Metazoa > Chordata > Aves > Passeriformes > Menuridae > Atrichornis > Atrichornis clamosus. Next base: position 64,536 of record WBMZ01010160.1, read on the forward strand.
ATTTATTCTCTTGAGTCACCCAGACCAAGCCCAGTTTCCCCAGGAGCCTCTTCACAAGCGACAAGGAGGATCCTGTGCCAGGTCCTGCAGCGCTGACCCTTGAAATGTGGCTGGGAACACACGGCTCTGCTGAACGCTCCTCCCCACTCCTGGGGGAAAGCCAGTTCCTCTCCAAAACTTGCAATAATTGTGCAAATCAAATGAAGTTCCCAGCTCCCCTTCCACAGGAAGAACCTCTAAAACAGAGTGATGAGTGTCTGCTCAGGGGTTTTACCAACAAGCTACAGAAGACCACAGGAGGAGATGAAAACCCTTGAGAGCTGGGTTAAGAGCTCACTTTTGATTGCACGTCCAACCCGAGCATGGTCAGAGCTGTTGGCTCCCATGGAAACCCCAGGTTTGCAGGCGCTGTCTCTGGATGCTTTGTTATGGCGACAGCCTGAACATCCTCCTTCCTGAGGAGCCCTCTCAGGGCTTTATGTTGACATCACTGCTCTTCCCAACCAGGCAACGAACTCAGAAACTTGCCCTTCATGAGGCTTTTCTGGGGGTGGTATCCCTCCCAAAACCAAGCAATACCTCACCAATTCCCCTTTCCCACCCCAAGCCCCCAAAATCTAAGAGGGCTAAACCAGAGCCTTTAATTTCCAGGTATCTTGGAGCCTTCAAGAATGGTTTGCACTTTAGCAATGGAAAATCCCATGAAGGGACTACTTTGCACACTGACCTGCTTTCATTAATAACCTCACCTCAAAGGATGTGGGCAGGTCAGCAAGTTCAGCTGAGCTTAAGTGCTCCCATCCCTGCTCTCCAGCACAAGCTTAACTGCGTCTAAAAACAGCGCTGGCCGTGCCGGCCGCTCCAAAGGCACTCAGAAAGGGAAATCCCCAGCCAATCGATACAAGGCAAGAGAAGGCAATTTGATATATATATAGCAAGTCCCCAGCTTATCTAGCAGCAAGAGCTGCTCAAATTCACACACGCTGTCCCTGCCCTGCTGGCAGCTCCCACCAGGACAGGGGATGAAGGCGGCCACATGCCGAGCTCGGTCCCGAAAGGAGCCAGAGGATTTATACTTATCTGCTGCAATTCACACAAGGAACAGAGCCTGGGATTTCTTCCCCTTAATAACTGACTGTAATAAAACTCATTAAGGACCAAATTCCTGCCTCTAAAAGGTTTAGGACAAGACTGCAATGCATCAGACTTGATCTAACACAAAGACAAATCTCAGGAAGCAATGGGATTTTTGTCATCTTTCCCCTAATACGAGGCAGTTCCTTTCCTCCCGACAGTGCATCGCTGACACACACAGATGGAACCCCACGGACACCGAAACTAGCGGCAGCTCTATCAGCAATTCCAGCTGAATCCAGGTTTTCCCAGCACTGTGTGTTCACTCCAGCCCACACCCTGCCACACAGGCCAGCAGCCCGGGCTCCAGCCCTGCAGCCACAGAGAACAGGCAGAATGGAAAGCTGGAGTCGCAGCACTCAGTGAAGCGTCACACTTCCCAGCTTCTATCGCTCCAGGATTGACCCTTTGCTGTGGGATTTTGGGGGGTGGGAGGAAGCAGGAGCAGCAGCACAAGGGCAGTGGGATCCCACCCACTGGGCTGCTGCTCCCCAGGGATTTCCAACAGAGGAACCGGCTGCTCATTCCGGCTTTGGTTTTGATTGCTTCATCATGAGTAAAACATGCTGAAAATGTGACTTCCTCTGCTACAAGACCTATTGAACCTTTTCACCAAAGTCTAAGGAACTTCCTCTTGTATTTCAATAAAAGACAAGCTCACAGGAAAAACAGTTCCTCTCATACTTCTGGGAATTCCTCTAGTAAAAACACCTATTGAGGAAGGAACGATGCAGCAAAAGAAAGAGAAAGGGAGGTGGGGGATTCACTTCTCACCAAGTCTGTGGTTTATTATAAAACAAAACTGTGAATCCACTTTACAGCACAGAACTTTTACTTCCTCTTTTGCCTCATTTAGCAATGGCAATGAAAGCTCTGCAGTTTCCCAATGAGACAGATCTGCACAGAACCTCTGCATTCAAGAGTTTCACATTAAAAAATAATCTCTATTTGCTCTCCTTGGTGAACAAAACAGGCTCTGTCTAGGATCATGTTATCCAGCACCCAAAGGTGCTTGGCTACCCACTTTCCTTTGGAAATGCAGCCATGAGGCAGCAGAGAGGGATCCATCTGCTCACTGGCACACTAGGAGGGATGGCACTCCCTGGAGAGTCCCAATATATTAATTTTTCAATTCCAGAAAGGGGAGAGAGCAAAGAACAGGGTGAGGGAGACATGACCTCGTGTCAGCCCAAGGAAATGCAAAGGGCAGCACGGAGGGGTATGAGTCGCTCGCTGGCACATCCCAGCCCTGGCATCCGCTCCCCCATGGATCTGCATCCAGCCCGTGCTGGCTGCCTGCCGGTACCATGGCATTCCCTCTGGCAGCTGCCTGCAATATGTCTCCAGGCTGCCCTGTAACAAGCACAGCACCTTGGATACTGGAAGCTACCGGCTCTCCGAGGAACAGTCAGTGGTGTGAGTCAGCCACAGGCACCAGAAAGGACGTGACCAATTCTTCAGGCCAAAGCAGGCCCATTCATTCAGTTCTTCTGATCATTTATTGTCTCAAACTCCTGCAGAGGTTTTCCTGCAGGCCCTACTCCTCCCTACATCCATTAAATCTGAGCCTGAGGCAGTTTCACTAATTACCCCTACCTGCACCAAGACTCATCCCTCACCTTCAGCAAAGCTGCTCTCCAACACGGTTCCTTATGCTCCCAACCAGCTGTGGCACACACAAAGCATCTGCTCTTCCAGGGCAATAACCCCCAGCATCACCACGTCACACAGGAACAGTCAACATCCTTGTGGAATGTTTATGGCAAAGACCAACTGTGCCGAGGCCACCCCTCCAAAAGACACTGCCCCCAAACTCCCCCCAGTTCTCACCAGGCATGGCAGATGCCCACTCCAAGGATCACAACTGCCAGGAGGAGCAGAAGTGGAGCTGTCACAGTACAAAGCTACTGTAGCAACAGCATTGCTGAGGGCACCGTTTGCAGCAGCAGCAGGCAGGAGCCGCTGGCACAGCCCTGAGGGATGGTGCAGTCCAGCAAAGCCGCAGGGAACATCTGGGACTTGCTCTTGGGTCCCCTCGGGGATTTCTGCACCGACCTCCAGCACCTGTGAGTCTCCCACCACAGCCCCTTCCCTCACCACAGCACTTCTGAAGAAAAGATCCTGTATTCTTGCCATTACGTGCCCTTTAGGAACAACAATGATGTACCACAGATCCAAAACCCCCAGAAAACAGGGACTTCACAGCACAAACAAGCAGTTCTCCTTGGAAATCGAGGGACTTTCTCTTCCCATAGGCAGCTATATCCAAACATGAAAACTCAGGGCACAGCAGTAACAGATATTCAGAGCCCAATACAATTTCACCTGCCTGAGTTAATAGGCAGCAAAGCCCTGAGCAGGGCAGCAGTGTGGGAGCTGGAACAGGAATAGGAAGGATATGCAGCACCGCATTATCCTGGGGATGATAAAACTCCCTACATGTAGTAACAAAATAACATTATAAAGGCACTGTACCCTGAGAGCTGTAATACCAACCCAGCCTGGCAGTGTCAGAGCTGGCATCAGTAACAAAATTCCCAATGAGCCGATTATCGATCAGCTCAGCTAGGCTACAACTTCTCTGTGAAGAGCCACTGCTGACCTCAGCTCTTGTCCCTCTCCCTGGACATGGTGTTATTCCCTCTTTCTTCAAAAGGGACTTTGTGGAAGCCAGGTCCAGACAGAGATGTTTCCTTTCTGCAAGCGAGATGAGAATTCTCATTGCCCAGACTCCCTCTTTCTGTATCCACGTTCCCTGCCTGGGTTTGCACACAAATCCATGGCCTCTGGATATCACCTGCTTGTCAGAGAAGGTGTCTAGAAGCAGGGAGCTTTCCCTTCCTAGAGAAGCTACCTCTTGTAAAGGAGTAACTATGAAAAGCACAAGGCAGGAGCTCCTGACAGAGAAATATTAAGCGCTTGCACTTTCCAGAAGCAGCAGATCTCCCCTCCATAGCAGGCAGGTGATGAACAGCCCTGGGCAGGTGAGACAGATGTTTGCAGGGGACTGAGAAGAACCAGGCATATTGTTTAGGGGCACAAAGGATCCAAATACACAGAAGGAAAAGCTAATACCCCAGAAAGAGGAGAAGGTTAATCCCTCTGCAGGGCTCCCAGCCATCCCACTGTCCATTGGGAATGGAGGGAAATGGCTGCCCCGGAGCACAGCACACAGACACTCATCACACCAGAAGTCACCAGCCATTCCCCAAGTCACAAGAGCCACAGCTTTTAAAAAGTAAAGCAGCACTGAACTATAGCATCAAAGGAAATAACTCCCACATACAGAGGACATAAAAGTCTCAGGCTGTGACAAACCCTGGAGTCACACTGGAGAGGGAATATGCAGCTGACAAGGGTCCAGAGATGCCCAAGGGCACAGGAAAGTTGACAAGAGGACACAAACTGTACTTCAGCACAGCCAGAGCGTAAGTTTAACACCCCAGGTCACTGGGGATATACAGCAGACACAGCATCCTCAGCAATACACAAAGCACCTTGGAAAAATTTCTCATGTTTCCAGAGGAGCTCACCAAGTCCCACTTTTCTGTGCATCTTCCCACCATCCCCTCAAAGACCTCACAGCTGTTCTTCCCCCATCCACATGCAGCCCCTGCCCTGGCACACACAGCCTGCTCCGTCCCACATCTGACTTCAGCCTTCCCGGGCCTTGTGCCTAGAGAGACTCACTTCCACTGCCCCAAGCCTGACCGCCTGGGAAGCACAGGCTTTTTGGCCTGTGCCCAGATGCCATGGGCTTGCTCCAAAGTTTTCAGCAAGAACAGAACATTTTAGCCTTTGGGAAATTCAGTCTGCCGTTTGGGAAGGAAGACACAAGTGCCTCTGACCTGGAGGAGGCAGGAGCAGGGAGCAGGCTGGCCGGAAAGTAGAAGTGAGTACAAGCCCAAACGATGCTGACTGGGGTGAGAAGCAATGACTCCAGGGCTCCTCACATCCTCCTAAAGCTCCACCTGAGCCCCCTGGCTCATGAGGAGCCCGCTGGGTGATGAAGCTGCCAGGTGGTGCTGGCAGACAAGCCAAGCCGAGCCACAGGAAGCACAGGCATGACCCGGGCTCTGGGCTGGCAGTCAACCACACTCTCCCTGAGTACCCTCCGTGAGACGTTCTCCAAACTGGCTGTAGGTGCCTCACAAGCGAGCTACAGGATGACGGCTGCTCTCCTTCCCATTAAAACAGTGAAACAGATCCACCTGGCTCTGTCACACTGGTGGCCCTGAGTGCTACGTGCCAGCCATGCTCCTGCAATAAAGAGACTTCTGCAGAGTCCTTTGAAAGATTTTTAAAAAAAAAATTTATTGTGAATCTAGGTGGCATAGTTGACACAACAGAGACAACTGAATAGATTCATGTTGGATTGCCACAAGGCACTCATCCACTCAGGGAAAGCTGGCTACTTCAACAAGTTTCTAGAACAAAACAAAACAACAAAACCCTCTGAAGCTTCCAGAAGGAACAATGCAAACTGCAGCCCTCGCTCGCTCGGAGCAGTCCTCGGCTTCAACAGAGACCATCAGGGAAAGGCTGGCAGAGTCTAAGCAATTGAACTGACTTTACAGTAGAAATGCTTTGAGGGTCCTTACCATAAAGCTGTCACTCACAAGCAATGCCATGTCCAAGCACGTTCTGACTGAGAGAATAGTTCCACGATTTTATTTTGCAGTGAAGAACAGGCCAGGTTGGAAAAGCAACAAGGACTCCGCTTTCCAGGCAGTGCTGCTCAGACAGCATGAAACAGCAGAAAGTTGCGCTCCAGAGAGTACCCCGCTGCAATTCTGGGCTTAAGTTCAGCTACAAGACTTTGCCCCCAAGCAGATAAGTTGCAAGCTGTGTCTACCTCTGTCCCTGCTGCCAGCACAGGCTCCTCCAAAGTGGGGAGGAGCTGACAGTGGTCAGCAACCTCAGCAAGAGTCACCAGATTTGGCTCTTGCTCCATCTCAGACTGACGTACCCAATACATTGCCTGTACTTTGCTATCAGAACATTCCCATCCACCTTATTTCTAGCAAACCCTATTCCCAAGGCTTAGGAAAACTTCAATCCTCACTGCCATCCTTCCTGTGAACACTGTGCCCGTCTCTGCAATGGGATCAGACCCATGCCCTCGCAAGAGACAGCGCAGTGTTTCTGTCCCTTGGGAAAAGAAATGTTGGCAAAAGCCAAACTCCCTCGTGCGTGGCTGGGCCAGCCGACCTTCCCGGGTGTGCAGTGCCTGAGATCAGCTGTGCCACACATGCTGCTGAGCAAACACTCCACCTAGAAGTTAAGCAATAGGATCCACGAGGGAAGGCAGATCAGTAACGCTCTCCATCAGAGACTAAAAGAATAAAGCACCTACAAATGCTCACAACATAAAAGGAAACCTCTGAGGCCAGAAACTTGATACGTGTTGAAACAGAATATACTGACACATAACTCTCCTCTCTTGGGATAGGCCCTGGGCAGGCTTCTCTCTTGAAGAAGAAGAAATTTGAGGGCATCTCTCAACTGAGAAAGAGCAACACAGTCAAGAAAATAAGTAACAACAAAACCCTTACTGCTACCAAGAGTGGGAATTGTTCAGTTCTGCTGATGCACTGTCCCCGCAATGTTACCTCTGCCAGGAAAGGCAGACACTGCTCCCAAACCCACCACACACAGATCACTGCACAACGATGCTGCAGAACAAATCCTGTGCAAAACTATTCCCACGATTCGATTCCCACCCCCCTGGGAAGGGGCTTCTCCAGCTCTGAGGCAAACCCAGGTACGTCAGAGCCATCGGAGGCTCCACATCAAACCTCAGCATGAGGAAGGCCAAGCACAAATAAAGCTCTCCTGGGAGAGCTGTTGGGAGGCTGTCTTGGAAGGAATCCCAACAGACCCTAAACCTCCGCATGTGGCAGACCCTCTCAGCAGCGCAAGACTGACCAAACCAGAGATAAGTGAAGGAAAGTTGGAAGGAAATAGATGGCAGGTAAGGGGAGAGGTGTGCAACCCAAAGAGGACTCCAAGAGCTCAGGCTTTGAGACAAGGGCTTCCCAGTACCAGCACAGGCTTCCTGGCAGGCAAATGGGCTCATTGCAAACAGATTCAACCACTGAACATGTTTCAGTTTCATTTCAGCTCACACTCCCAGGGAAAAGAGATGGTTTCCCTGCCCGCACATCTAGCAGCACAGTGCACTGCTGTTGCCAGAGCCTCTCAAACAATCCCAGCGTCTGAGGCTCTGGCTGCAAGCACAAGCACCTCACACCAGGGCAGTTTCCTTCTGTGCAGAAATTCACCATTTCCAACGGGAAGCATCCCTATTTCCTTGGATTTGGCTGTGGGCTGCAAGGTGTGGAAGCAGTGGTACTTGTTGCAAAGACTGAGAACAGGCCAGGAACCAAACCATGCTGGAAAGTAGGCCTGAGCAGGCATTTGCTATTTATAAGGTAATCATCTGATCCCTCCGAAGGGAAATCCTATCCTTTGGGGCTGTTGGGAGTGCACGGAACTGCGGGAGTGCCAGGGAGGAACAGAAGGGAAGCAATTACATCGGCGAGGAGTGCACTCCAAGTGACCAGACAAAATTCCTCCCTGCTCCATCACAGCGCCAGCATCCTCCTGGAGAACAGGCCAGGGATTACGAGCAGGGATTAATCTGTTACGCTAATTTGCTAAGAGCAAAGTAATTTTTTAAATAGCTCTCGTCTCCATTCATCATTACCTAAAAAGGGCCCTGATCTAGTTCTGCAAAGAGCAATAGCATCTGATGGTAAGAGCCTGCTTGAAATCCAGAAACACACGGGAAACTGGCTGGAAGGAGCTGCCTTGGAAAGTGGAAGAGAAAGGTATGAGCTTTCATAATTCCTTGCTAGTTATTAAGTCCTTGGGGGACCATGCCTGTCCTGGGAAGTTGAGTCTGATGTGCAAGGATGCAGCACTGATTTTTTTTTTTCTTCTGTTCACATTTCTCCCTGATAAAAATAACCTGGGTTAGATGACACTGCTGGATTTTCCTGTGAAACAATGCTCAGTCAAGTCGCTGCACACACGCAATGCAACAACACACCCCCCAAAACAACCTCGGTTCTCTCTACCTTCCCTTTTCACTTACCAAAGTATTATTGAGAACAACCCTCTCCCTCTGCTGACAGCAGCCTCTAAAACAGAGCACAGAGGAGTGGAAATCACTCTGTCTCAAACAGCACAGACTAAAACCACATCTCTTGGAGGAGAAGGCCCAGTTCCCAGAGCAATCACCACAAACAGGGCAGACTGGAGCCATCCAGGCCTAGCACCTCCCTCCAGGTGAGCAAAACTCAGTGAGACACAGGCACTAGGATGAGGAAAGGCTGCTCACATCACCCCCTGCGCTCCTCCAGCGCCAGGACAAGGGAGACTTTGAGGAGCCCCACATAAACAAAAAACAAAAGCAGGCCAGTGCATATTTGGCAGATTGGGATCACAATAAAAGCTGGCACAGCAGCATTCTCCAAAGCCTCCATGGCAAGATCTACCCCTAAAGCTTCCCTTGATTTTGGTTTTGGGTTTGGTGTTTTTCCTTTTAGCTTGTTACAACCCAATCTGACAGGTAAGTGACACTATTGTTGAGACAGAAGGGACCTGTTGGAAGGACCCCACCACAAAACCCACAGCAGTGACACCTCTGAGGAAATGTCCCTGTCCAGGCTCTCTTAGAAAAATTAAACAACTGTCACAGTCAGATAAACAGATTCCTGAGAATGCAACAAAGGAAAGGGGAACCCAGATGTTCCTAGAAATTTAGAAGTGAAACTTTAAATTTTTTTTCCACTGAAGCTTTGTTCCAGTTTACTTAGATATACATCTTCCAGCAAACTGAAAGACATCACAGGCACCTCACAGACCCCCAAGCAGACCAGACCCCAGAACTCCTGGGATTGTCAACCCAGTTGCTTTTATTCAAAAAAGAAAAATATGGAGCCTCCATGTAAAAGTTGGCAGCCAATACAAAGTAATCACTGACTTTGGGAAGTTTGTTCTCATGCTTGAATCTCTATCACCTAAGAATATACATTTTGGTTTCCATGCAGACATACCCTCACCAGCCAGACTGAATTCCCAGTGCCCAGCCTCTGTCCTCCACATGCACAAGCAGACTGACCAGATCTTCTCTCCAGTTCTTGCTGCAGGAGGCAACTGGAGTTCTCAGCACCACATGGCAGCTTCTTTCACCTATAGCCCTACCTCATACAACATCTCAGAACTCTGCCTAACTTTCCACCAGCTTTGAACCACACTGAGGCACCAAGCCTGGGTGCAGCAGCTTTGGCACCAGTGTGAGAGCTGAGTTAACACTCTCTCTCCTCCTTCTTCTCCAGAAAGAGGTACCAAAGCACCTCCAGCCCAGCTTTCTGTGTTCAACATATTCATGAACCCAGACAAAAATTCCTGCTTACTAGGACAGATCCCACTTCTCCCTCCCTTGTTCCTCTGTTCCCATTACAGAGAAACTCTTCCTACAGTTTGCTTTCTCTGGTAAAACATGTGTGGTCTCCCCAAGGTCCAGTGCCAAACTAACCAGACCACTGTGTTGGATCCTCATTTCCCATTTTCCACTCAGCACTCTGAGTTGCTCATGTCCTTCCCCAGCTTTTAGCTGCCAGCTTCCTTCAGGTCATTGCCAAAATCACCATCAGCTTCCTTATGAGACAGTTAACATAATGTGCCAAATAATGTTCTAGGAACTCTCAATTTAACATGGATTATTTTTAATTCCTCCCCCTTAGGTTAATTCTGCAGAAAACCCCAAAGGCATCACATCAGGTGCTTCAGGCAAGACAATGTTTACAACACAGAATTAGCTGAGGGGGTTTTAAATAGATGTCAAACCTGCACCACCACCATTCTCCACACCAAACTCAGCCACCCGCAGCTCCAAACCAGCGCAGAACCAACTTCTACCCAACACGGAGGGGAGGCACCTGCCATGTGTGACCTCCGGGGGGCACGGGGCAAACCCCACCGGGTGCCAAGAAGAACCGGCTCCGTGCCGCTACCCCGGGTCGCTGTGGCACAAGGATCACCCGCCAAGCGCTTCCAGGCGGGATCTCCACGGCCCCAGTCCGGGTGGGCGGGAAAGGGAGGCGAGCCGGGCCCGCAGCCTCGGCCCAGGAAAGGACTCAGGCTCCGCGGCAGGGCCAGAGCGGGCAGGGCCGGCCCCGGCGGGAGCCCCGCGCCCCGTTCGTCGTTCTGACCGCGACCCCGCCTCCGCCCGCCGGCAATACCGTGGAGCCTCCGGTGCAGCCCGGCCCGGGCCCGGCCCGCGGGGCCGCCGCCGCCTCAGCGCTGCCGCCGCCGGGCGGTGCCGCCCCTCACGGACAGGCCCCGGGGAGGCCGCGCTCACCGGGCGATGGGGAGGAGGAGCGGGGCTTCGGCGGGTAGCGGCCCGAGAAGCGGCACTGGGTCGCGGGGGCGGCGGGAGGGGAGCGAGGGCGCGGGGGGTCCCGGAGCAGCCCCGGCCTCACCTGTCCCGGCGGGTCCCGCCCGGCTCCG
>WBMZ01010162.1:0-90311 GCA_013400975.1 Atrichornis clamosus
TATCAGGAAAAGGTTCTTCACCTTTCCTGATGGTTGGGCACTGGAACAGGCTCCCCAGGGCAGTGGTCACAGCACCAACCCTGACAGAGTTCAAGAAGTGCTTGGACAACATTCTCAGGGACATGGTGTGACTCTTGGGGTTGCTGCTGTGCAAGGTCAGGCGTTGGACTTCACGATCCTTGTGGGTCCCTTCCAACTCAGTGTATTCTGTGATTCTGTGAATTAAGAGGCTATGCTGAAAAGAAAAAGCAAATGTGTAAAGCAGAATTACAAAGTAGTATGTACCGGACAATGAAAGAAAAGGTCCTTTTAGGATTGAAATAGTGCATGTTAAAATTATTAAATTTAAAATTTAGACTGTAGGAGTCTACTTATTAAGAATGACTTAGAGAAGCAGACAATACAAAATGGTGAGAAGGAGGAGTGAATGAATATAGAAGAAAAGAAAATGTGGGTTACCCAATCCATTTGAAAATATAGAATAAAAAGTTTTCACAGGTATTTAGATTCCAAATGGAATTAAATGATACTAAATGTCTTTGATTCTAATAAGGAAAAACAGATTTTAAAAAATATTAATATAGATTCACATGGTGTCTGTGATGATATTAATCTTCTTTCTAATGTATCTTTTCCTCATTTGCCTGGTTATGAAATGAAAGCTTTTCCCTTCTCTTTCTTTCTTTGAGGTATTCCTGGTACACTAAAGTTGGAATTAATTTAATGCGGGAAATTCAACCAGATGGCACCTATCAGTATGTTAAGAAAGTAGATTTTAAATAAGGAGAGCTTTTTAATTTTATTTTTAGAAAATATCTTATTTTCTTGTGGTAGGCATGCTTTTTAAAATTCCACATCTTTAAGCAGTGATCACAATGTTTGAGCTGATCTTGAAGTCAGTACAGTACTATACATTTGGCACCCATCAGCAGGACTTTATTTACAGGGCCAGTACTTCACATAGTTTGTTAAGCTGCTTGTGAAGGCACCTTCTTAAAGGCTCTGCTCAGTAGGGAAATGCACGAAGGTCTCGTCTGCCACCAGTTATGAATGTAATGAAAATGCTATTCATTCTCCTAGACGAATGTATTCTCCTGTTCTCTAGAAATGAAAGGTCTTACAGAAAATAGGAAGCACAGTAAGTATCTTGTAGGGGCAGATATCTTATACAGGTAAAATATGAACTATATGAACATGTAAATCCACAATATGTAATCAAGGAAGGATGGTAGTGGAAGCTAATTCTTCTCATCTGCAAAAACTCTGAGCAAGCTGCACTTGGAATTCTGCCCTAATCCCCCATGTCAAGAAGGAAAAGAAACATTATGCCTTGAGGTTGTTTTTCTTTGCTTGGTTTGTTATTGAATCATGGCAGAATTTTACATAATTTTGTCAGTTGTCTGAAATTTGATGATTTGACATTTGGAGTCCCTCCTCAAATGCTGTGTTTTCCTTGAGAATAAGTGTTTAATTGAGAGCTCTGTTGTCCTTGGAGCTTCTGCTTCATGGTTAGGTTTGGATGAAGCCTGGTCCTCTAAAGTCTTTCAGTTAGTTTGCTCCCATAATCTTTTTTGAGGATGTTTTTGCATTTCTGTTGGTGTCACTTTTTGAGCCTGTCACCTAGCCACCACTTCTGAGTTTTGTTGCTGAGTCATGCTTTTGAGAGAGGAAGAGCTTTGTGGAATTTTTGTTTGTTTGAAGAGCTGAGAAGGAGCTGGTAGGCATCTGTTGTTATTGCATTTTGAATCCAAGTGCTTTGTATTGTTGCCTCTGAAATAGGAATGGTTCAAACTATGAAGAGTTTTCTCCCAAAGGTCAGGGTCTGTGTGAGCCAGACTCCAAATCTCTTGGGAAACAACTCCTTTGTATACAGGACTGCTGGGTTTTTGTACTCCTTAGATATGATCTAAAACTACATGTTCATAGGGTTCATACACAAATATATATCTGCAACCATAGCATCCACTTTATGTAGTATTTCTTTTTTATGGCCTTTTGAAGATAAATTACTTACCATAACTGACATAAATAAAATGTGCAAAAGCTGCAGTTCAGTTTTCATTCCAGCAATTCAGTTTGAGAGTTTATATTCACCTGAGAAGAAAGTAGTCAGGCATTTGATAATCTGTCTCACAGCCTAAATCATGATCTGAAAGTATTTAGTGCCTGAAAAAATGATCTTTGCAACCTCTTCATATTTAATTCTTTTGATTGGACCAGTCCACAATGCAAAAAAAAGGAAGACTGTGACCATATTTCTACTTTGAAGTTGTGTAAAAGTGTTAAAATTTATACTGTAGAGGAAGAATCAAGTCAATTGTAATTTTAGGAATAAATCCACTTCTTAGTTAGTAAGGATTTTGAGGCATCATGGGCAATCTTTTTGTTTTCATGGTGGGTCGTCCTTGGTTGGCTGCCAGTCACTCACCCAGCTGCTCTCTCCCTGTGTCTACTCAAAAGGACAGGGACAGAAAATAGGATGCGAAAGCTTGTGGATCAAGCTAAGGACTGGGAGATCATTTACCAGTTACTGTCAGAGGAAAATCCTTGACTTGGGCAAGATGAATTTAATTTGTTGCCAATTACAAATAGAGTAGGATGGTGAAAAACAAAGAGAAAACACCCGCCTCCACACACCTGCCCTTATTCCTAGGCTCAGCTTCAGTTCTCCTTTCCCAGTGTCTCTATCCTCCCCACCTCAATGTGGTGCAGAGGAATGGGAAAGGGATTTCTATCCATTCGTAACAGTTCCTCTCCTCATTCCTTCCTCCTCATGCTTTTTCCCCTGTGGTCCTTTTAAGACGATATATGCAAAGCCAAAATAGCATCAAACAGCTCCTCATGCAGCAGCAGAGGTGAGCAGGACAGAGCCCTCTCCATGCACGTATAAACATTCCAGCCATCCCTGTACTGCACTTAGAGAAAGTGTTTCTGAAAAGGCCATCGTGTTTCATATAATTCCTCTTTTCCTGATGTTCATTTGTACTTGGTAATATTTTAATTTCTTTCTCTAAAAGGAGGGTGCAAAATTCTTACATTGTTGAAGTACTGCTCTTCAGGAATGTTTTTCTGACACAACATCTAGTCACCTATACATGGTATAAATTCAGGCTGATTGCAATGAAAAAGTGGTAAATTTATGTCCTTAGCTTCTGAAGATTTTTACCAACTTCTATCAGAGTGAATAAGGTCTTTACCAAAAGTGCAGGAGTTATTGTAAATTGTTGGTCTAGTTTTGCTGAGATAAACCAAGCACTTCTAAGCATGAAAATGTTAGTATTGTGTTTGTAATAGTATAGTATTATTGCATTATTAGTGAGGAAAATGTTTACTGCTTTTGTGGATTTCTTTGGAAGCAAGTTTGTATGGAGTGAAAGTCTATGCTTGCTTTGATGCCCCCTTCCCTTTCATAAGAATTGTGCAATACTGCTAAATATGCTTTTGGCTCTGGAAGCCATGTACATTTCTAGAGAGCTTTGTCTTTATCTTTCACCACTCACACATGAAATGCCAGGAGGTGTTCTTTCTTTTGCATCTTTACCTTTGGTTAGATGAAGTCCTGGGTGAGGAGAAAGGAGAAGATTGCTGAGATATGTGGAAGCCTACTAGAAGCAAGTAGCTTGCTTAGACATGTCATTGTGGAATGTGGTATACTGGGGCATTATTTTAATTGGCTTCTAAAATTTTGAAGCTGATTTCACTCTAATAATCTGGGAAAATGTATTTAAGATGGAAGATAAAGAGTCGTGTATTGTCAATGTTGAGAAACGCAGAACAATTGTCTTTTGTAGCCTCTATTCTGAATATTTGATACCCATAAGTACTGTCTCTGAAACAGCAGGTATCAACTAAAAAATTCCTCTGCTGATTTACTGTAACAGCTTCTGGGAGCCCCTGTTCACTGCAGCAGGTGGAAGTGACCTTACATTCTGAAGAATTAAGATCAAGAGACAATCCTGTGACTTAAAATCCCAAAACATAATGGTAGCAACTTGTCCAATTGTGAAAAGAGTTTGGTTTACAGTGTTTTGTTGTAAATGGCAGCAATAACAATAAAAAAAGAGTAGTTCCGGCAGGAAAAAGTGTGTGGGTTTGGAAGATCTAGAAGTGAAAACACAATTTTTGGAATAGACATTTGATTAAGACTCTTCAACTACCTTAGTTAAGTTATTTATGTGGTAAGTGTCTTGGTACTAGGTTATGATTCCAGTTCAGGGAAGCTCATGCCCTGATACTCCTTTATTTAGAAGACAAGGATTGTTTGTGCTTTAACATGCTGCCTGTATGCTAGGAGGTGGACTTTATGAACTCCCCGAAGAATTCATGACTGAGTTATCCAGTCACATCCCTGATCCTTGTTCAAAACTATTTGATAACCATCGACTCCATGGCCTGGAGTGCCAAATCATGCAGCCAGAATCAG
Organism: Atrichornis clamosus; assembly: GCA_013400975.1. Classification (NCBI taxonomy): domain Eukaryota; kingdom Metazoa; phylum Chordata; class Aves; order Passeriformes; family Menuridae; genus Atrichornis; species Atrichornis clamosus. The sequence continues at coordinate 4,424 of WBMZ01010162.1, forward strand.
ATCCCAAAATCAGATCACTAATTTTCTCCTCCTGAGACTGCAGTGTAACATGGCATTGTCCCAGAGCAGCAATGCAGTGTCTGGGCTCATTCAAAGGGACAACTGTACACGACCTACATCACCTGATGATCACAGTAAGCCCCACCGAAGATGTCCACAAACAGCAAGGCAAGTGGAATTCAGTACTCCAAGACTGTGAGCTTCTGCGTTTGTATTTTCTAAGTGTGGTATTTTCAGATTTCTTGGCTTCCCACCACGGTTAATTGCCCAGTCCCCAGACAGTGTTTCCTCTGTGTGAAAGACAGCCTTTGCACATACTTATTCATGTGAGGACAGTTTTATACAATATCTGACTGTGGGCTAGAACACCAGCTGTTGGGCTCCACTGAGGTGTGCAGCACTCATCTGTACTTAGTTTGATTACTTTTACATTACTTGAGATTCTTTAACTCTTTAGAAGCCCTGCCTGATTGTCTAGTTGACACTCAAGCCTCCTTGTTCCTTTTCTAGTTTTCAGTCCTTGCCATACACTTTATGGATGTGTCAACACTTAGCTATGTTGCAAAATGAAGGGTATATTTAATGATTCCTGTCCATGGGGGAGGCTTGGAACTAGGTGATCTTTCAGGTGCCTTCCAACCCAAACCATGTTATGATACCTGAATTTTCTTTGCTTCAGTGATTATTGTTGTAGCTTACTTGTCCAGTATGTGCACTTATTAAATGCATTTGGAAAAGAAGTCTTACTGCAGAGCACAGAAGCACCCTGTCAATACTAAAGTGATTTGACTGTCCTCTTAAATGTGTGAAACTGGAGGGATGAGAGAGAGTACCTGTGGGTGTCTGTGGGGGAAAATCTACATACCAAGTGCAGGCAGTAACTTTTTGGGTTTTGACCAATGCACCTGAATTTTCTGATGCAGGAGGCCATTGGGAAAGAAGGGAAACTCTGTCTGGGATATTGGATTCTTCTTTTAATAGGCTTGGGTAAATGAAACTAAGTTTAGGAACACAGAAAATCTCCTGGGAGCTTATTTTCTTTGATTGCTAAACCTTTTGAAGTGTGCTTATTGCTGTAAGGAAGGAAATCTGGAAAAGGTCAAGTATGAATTAGGTGAGAAATACAAAAAGGGACTGCTTGAGATGGTCATTAAACAAGACAAAAATGAGATTCAGCAGTAAATGGAACAGTATCACTGTAAAGGTGAAATGTCTCAGCATAGATCAGTAAAGACAGTGAAATTTCAACAAGTCTATCCAACATGCATTGATTTTGTAGAGGTCCGATTCCAACCCAGTGAAATTGTTATTTTGCAAGAGCCTTGTATCCCAGCCTACTGGCTGGTTGTGGAGACCTTGTAAAGAATAAAGGTCAGTCTGTCTGTCTCTGCCTACTATACCTACGTATTTCTATCACAGCCATTACCACCACATCCAGGCAGTAGGAAAAATGATCAGTGTTATTATCCCTGGTGTTGGGGATAAAGCCCTGCTACGTTAGACTGTGGAATGACTGATATAAAGGCAGACCCAGCTCCTGGGAGCTCATGATCTGTGGTTTTGGTCAAGGTCAAATGGCAATGGGTGAGTTATCAGACGTGCAGCAAACAAAATCATGGAAGTGGCACCTCCTTGCATTTGGAATAGTATTCAGTGTAGCCACAGGTGGCTGGAGACTAGGTCTCCACAGTATCCAGATGTTTGTCTGAGGGGGGACCTCTTCATTCTTCATCACAGCATTGTGGAGTATTGGAGAAACCTTGGGACCTTTCTGGTGCTGTTGCTTTGCTGCCTGCTTTGAATGTGGGAAGACTGAGTCCTGCTGATCATGTGTAGTTATTCATGCTCTGCTTTAATCCAAACATGAATTGCACGTGTATTTCTTGGGATTTCTTATTTGTCCCAATTTTTAAATAAAGTAAAAGGCTGCTAATGTGAAGCAGATAATTGCTGTGAAGGGCGCTCTGGGAGTGATCACAGAGATTAAATCAGATTAAATCAGATTGGATTAATTAAAAAAACCTGTGCAGCACTTAGGTTCTTGTAATGTTTACCTTTTAAAATGTAGGTTTTATGTGAGAAATGGTAGTATCAATAATAATATCTGCTGAGGTAAACAAAAATAACGATGAAATAGTAAAAATAAATGTCGGCCTGCACAAAAAAGTTTTCAGAGGAGAATGTCAGAAAGCGAATGAAAATCTGTAAGGACTCATTGCATCTCTTGAGTCTGAGGCCGGTTTCATTGTTCTATTCAGTCTGTCAGTGTTGCTTGCTTGCTTTTCTTTTTTTAATCTGTTTCTATGCAATGGCAGCTAAACTTTCTGCAGAGAAAAATATCTCTAGATTGTGTCTGCATGAATGTGCATAGTTGGTTTCAGTACTTAATGTCTGTTATCTTTAGCATGTTGCCTGTATCTTTAACAGAAGATACAACAACTGTGTGTAAAATGTGCCTTTTTCCTGCAGGTTTTCTCTGATTGCAACTCAGGTATGTTGGCTACTTATTTATTTAACTGTACAGTTTTTTGATATTTGAAAACGCTGCTAAAGTGAAGGCAGCCTTAAGAGTTACTTACAGAAGAAGACAGGGATCACCACCTTTTTTTTTTTTTTTTTTCCTAATCTATTTTCTTTGGTTTGTTTTTACAGAGGTGATTTATATTTATACAGACTCCACAGTAGGGGGAGGAAAGAAACTGCTGTACAGCTCTATAGTCCATGATGCCATTCTGGGTGCCTCAAGCCAAGGCTTGGATACCTTTGCAACATTTGCAAAGAAAGTTGTGAAAGAAATGGCTCATGGGATGTTTTCTCCAGGGGCAAATACTTGGGATCTCAGTGAGGAGCACTTTATTCTGTGAAACATGGGGCTAGAAACAGCAGATGGTATAAAGCAGCATCACCCCTTTGAAGAGATTAAGAAGATGCTGCTTTGCATCGTCAGCTGCATCTTGATCTGAGTTTTCAAATTAGGATATTATGGGTAAACACTGTGAGTTGTTCTCCTCAATGGTGTGGGAAGTACACATTTTGATCCTATTGACCTGCAATCTGTTAGCAGTTTTCAGCAATTACACACTTCATATAAATGATAAATGACTAATATTACAGAATGCATTCATTTTACACTCTTTCACCTCTTAGTAGTTATTTTATAGCAGCAAAACTATCTTCTGATTTTGGGTAACTAAATAAAAACTTTAAGGAAAAGTGAACAAGGATCACAGGAATGCCATGGTACAGTTGTCACCCTCTGTGTACTGCACTCATCTCCTGTGATAGCCTAATAAACACACCAGGGTGACTCTATCTTCCATTAATTATCTCAGTCTGAGAGGAGAGGATCTCCTACCTTATCCAGACATCTTGTGATGGTAATTAATTTTTTTCTGCAAATTCCCCTAACCTGATTTTTGGTTTGGATGGAAGTAAATCCCCTGTTCTTCACGTTCTTTGTTGTCCTTTGCATTTAGTCAGCTGGGATTTTTTCTTGTCTAAAATGTTGGTCCCAGCAACATGGCCAAATCCTGCCTGGCTCTTGGGCTTTTCACACAGCTCGGTTAAGGAGGACCACTGCCTACCTGGCTTTTCCATCTCCCTGCCTTTGGTGGGGCTTTTCTGCTGTGAAAATAGGTTAGGCTTCCCTTTTGTGAAATAACGCAGTGACAAAGAATTTAGTCTGGGGGCCAAATCTGGCCGTGGGGCTTTCTGAGATGGCTACCAGCACAGGTCTTTCCTGATCCACTCTCTGTGGCAGCATCACAAGATGAGGCAGCAGGTTCATTTCAATGTGCTCCAAATGCTGTTCTGTTGTTTGCAGTGCTGTAGTTTGCTTCTTTACTGCCATTTTCATCACCTTCTATAAAGCTTAATTTAATTGTTCCTTAATTACCTCTTTGGCTTGACATATAAATCTCAGATGGAAGCTGTAAGCAGCATACATAAGGCTGAGGATGTCACAAAACATTACTTCTCTCTATTTTCATGGCCTTCTCTGGGATTGCAGTGGGCCAAACCTTTGCTACTGCTGTAAAAATGTTCAGGAATGGAAAGAAGGCCTCATACTCATGAAACTTCATCTTTAGGCAACACTCTGGAAGGAAGAGCAAATGTTTACTCCAAGTTCTCCAACCACTTTCTACTAAAGCATGTATTTACTTTGGTGTTTTGTCAAATTACATGAATCTACTTAACATATGAGGCATTACTTGAATAGTGGCAGGACAAGGAAGTTTTCTATTTACAGACAACTCTTTTATTAAACCACATATTCTACTTCAGGAGTGAACCAAAGCAGAAATACTTTTTACTTGAGTTCTTAAGTTTCTGCATTAAAAGCAGTTGCACTGAGCTCTGCCTCTTTGCCCACCTTCCCAACTTTGAGAAGTCCTGGGATTTAGGGAGATTATAGTGTGCCTTCATAGCTTGCAAGGTGCTTTTCTCACCTCCCCCTACGCCAAGTGGGTGTGGGAAGCTCTCACATTCATTTTAGACTTTCAACATGAATCTTTAATGCCTTAGTGTATGCTAATTTAAGTGTTTTTCCTTTCAAAGATGATGCAGTTCTACTTTTCAGATAGATTTCTATTTGGGAAGTGTACATTCTGTATAGAATTAAACACAGAGGAATATTGATTGTAAGTGAAGCTGGCTTCAGCAGATAATATATAGATCATTGTTTACAACTAGATTATTTTCTTCTTTATGTATACTTGTTATGCTTTTATCCCCTTGCCTTCCTGCCCACATTGTACTCTGTATTTTGCCTTACTTTTCTCCATTTTCCTTTTGCTTCCTTCCTCCTACCTCTCGTAGGCAGAATAGAAAGCCATTAGAATCAACCTGTTGACTGAAGCTTTTAATGCCATGATATTCAGAGGAATTCAGAAATGGGCAATACTATCTTTCCAGCTGTTATTGAATCTGCGTGTATAAAAAACAAATACGCTTGACCTTTCCATGCAATTTTAAAATTATTTTTGTTGAATGTCTCTGTAAAATTCTGTTTATTAGAAGACTGTATAAAAGCTTATCCAGAGATAATGAAGTTTCTCTTTGGTCTTCTGAGGCTTTACATCAAAATAGCTTTTTCAAGTTAGAGTGGAAGAGGGTTGTGGGGTTTTCTGTTTGTTTGGTTGGTTGGTTAGTTGTTGTTGGTTTTGGTGGTTTCTTTTTTTGCTTTTTTTTTTGCATATCAGTCTTGATTGGTGACTACAGAGGGAGCGAGAGCTCTCCACTGGTACTTCCCCTCTGGCCTGTGTAACCGGACACTTAATTTTGCTGTAGTCTGTGCCTGCAAGGCCGGACTCCCTGGGAGAAGTGCTGAGATTTCAGTAACAAAACGTGTCTTGAAATTTTATGTGAGGATTGAAATGTATATTAAAATATCCTGATTTATAGTCTATCTCCTTAAATTACTCAGAGAAGGCATTTTGAAACACGATTTACCCTTTCTCCTTGTAATCTGGCTTGTGCTTGACATCCATCTACTTTTAGCTGATGAAAGCAACCGGACTATTTTGTTCCCATTTTCAGACAGGTTCTGGGCAAATTTCAATGTCACTTTTTCACATACCAGCAAGGTGCTGGAGTAGCAAACCCAGGCCAGTCCTTGACTTAGTTTAAAATGTACTTTCTCTTGTAATTCTTAAATTTGCAAGCATCTTGTATTGGCTCTGACATTGTTCTTTTACTCTTCCATAAGATGTTTAACTGGGGCCAAGTTTCACTTGGTGGTGTCTCTTTAGACACCACACTTTGCCTAAGAAAAGGTGGGAAGACAGATGTTGTGCTAACCTCTGCTAGATTGCTTTCTGATTGCTGGTTTAGTTGTCTGTCTTCAGCCATTTCAGATGGCCATATGGGAAATCAACAGTGATGATCCTTAATAAAGTACCAGAAGTGAGGTTCTTCACACACTTATTTTCAGGGGAGGGAGCTGAACCCAATTAAAAATTTACAAAACTGCCAGAGCATGCTATTCATTTAAAATTGCTGAGGGCTGCAAAATGAACAGAAAATGTGACAGAATTTTCACACTTGTTGCAGGTCCTGTACATCAATTAACCTCAGCACTGGAGTGGGGCACGCACTTCCTATATTTTGTTTTCTTATCATGTAAAAACCTGGGCAGTTGCATGTTGGTGTGAAATGACAGCTGAATTAGCAAGAAAGGCCTTGGAAAGTTCAGTTATAAAAAAGTTATTGGAATTTTCTACCATTGAGTGGCAGGATAAGTCAGGATCTGATCTGGCATTTCTGATGCTTCCTGTTATCTTAGCAATTAGATGTTTCTGCTTAACACTCGTTTTTCTAACAGTAGGAGCCATGATGATTTAAAATTCTCCAAATTGTACCAAAGTGCTTTGCAGCAGGTGTAGGAAACAAGACAAATACACTAATTGAGGAGATGATGGTCTTTGGTCTTTTGGCTGGCTGACTGTGGTGTGTTCTTAAGTTAAATGTATGGGCCACACTTGCACAAGACAGAAAGTGAAGTTCTTTATTTATCTGCCCAGTCAGTGCAGCAGGGGCTGCCTCTATGTCTCAGTATAGTTGAAATCTTCTTTAGTGTATCTGTACCCTCCTGCTGCAGCTGTGGTTTTGTTTGCTACATTTGTTTTCACATTCCTCAGTTTGTTCCCCCAAAGAAATTAAATAGAATTTGTTACAGGCCCAGATTCTACTATTTGGGAAAAGAAACCACATCTTTCTCTCCCAAGCCATATTTTATGATTTGTCAGTTGGTTTGGTGGAGTTGTAGATCCAGTTGCACATCATCCCTTGATTAAAAACAAGTCTTCCACACGACCAATTCCATTTAAGTCTCCAAATTTGTACCACTTAAATAGGTAGGGTAGTAATTAACCTCTGCAGCCTGTTGTGAAATCCAGGAACAGCTTCATTTTATTCTAGTTTTTGTTTTAGTGTTTTTAACAATGCCTGTGCTGTCTGGAGCTTTCTGCATGAATGTAGTTATCATCTCAGAGGGGCAAAAAGTAATCTAGTTCATGCTAACTTAAGTATCCTGTGTGGTTCCCTGTGGTCAACAGCTGGATGACAAGACATCAAAAGTACATTAGGTAGCTTTGTAATTAAATATCTTCATTGCATCTAAAACACATGGTGGCTTTTCCTTGCTAATAAAAAGAAAGCACACTGCAGTCAGTGTGTTGCAGATACTTCATTGCCTCTCTGTGCCAGACCTCTTGCAGTCTCTTGTAAGAAGAGGGTATGAACATAATGTGTTGTAAAAAGTAATGCTTAGCTGTGATTCTACAAAGTGTTATCCTATTTATTTTAAGTGTCATGTAATTATCAATTCATTTACTACCTATTGTAATACCATGAATCATAATGAATGTATTTGCATAATAGGTAGTATCACATGAGCTCAATTATAATTCAGTATTAGCTAAATGTACCATGAAAATAAAATGTTTCCTGTAAAGGTAGGCTGAGGTTGATATATAGCCTGTCTTATATGTGGTGTATCACAGATGCTGTCATGGGAAATTTGTGGACTTGTTTTCAGAGGAAACTGTTTTTTAGCCCTGTCCTGTCATTCATCCATTCATTCACTTCTTGTCCTGTCCCCAGCCCCCCAGTTTAAATGCTCTTCAGCTCTGCCAACTCTGTGGGTGAGAAAAACTTCAGAAAGCTGTTTTTGCTGTTCAGCTGATGTGTTAGTGCTCCGCTTGCTGAGGCCACCAGGCAAAGTCTGCCTAAAGGCTGAACTTATTGCTCCAGTGATGCTCTAAGTCCTGCACACCCTGTGCTGGGAGACTGAATTGAGGAGCGGCTGCACTCGGGGCTTGCCTGCACAGGATTGCCTCAGCCCTGGGTAGGTTTCTGTAAAAATATTTGTTCCCAGACTTAACTTCCTTTTAAATAAAAAGACCTCAAAAGTTCCACGTGCTCCTTCCTGGAACAGGAGCTAGCTCTGTGTTGGTGTGTTGGGGAGTATGAGACAAGAATGCTGCCGGCAGCTCAGGTTCATAGTTTACTCTGGATATCCTCCATCTCTAGGTTGGTCTGTGTCTCTACTGCTTATTCCTCATCAGTACAGCCAGCAGCAGCTCAGAGGCCAGTACTACTTCCCAAACTTTCCCCATTGTCCTGTCAGAGCTGTTTCTCCTACCCTAAATACTCTGCTGTATCCTGTTTCTACTTTTATTACATGAAGAATTATGCAAGCAGAAATGAAATATATATCACACTTCACGTACAGAATAAGTGGTTCATTCCAGCTATGTGTTTTGAAGAAGTGATCTTGCAATAGTAGAGTGCTTAGAATAACCCAAATGTGAGCAATATCTAGTTTCTAAGAAAAATCTTAATGGCTTGTACCTCTCTTTTGGTTCACTTACAAGTTCAACACATTTTCAGTTGCAGAAGATAGACTTGCTCAGGCAGTAGCTTGAAAATGATCCTTGTGTGAACTGTTGTGTCTGTAACAGATGTGTATAATCCCACTTCCTACTTTTTAAATGTATCCCATTTCCATACAGAATATAAAATGCTTACTTTCTGGCTAGCACAGTTGATTTTTACTTGCAAGTTAGATTAAGGACACTGAAATTGCAGAGGATAAAAAGAGAGTTATTTCCAAAAATGTACTGTAGTTACTGGTACTTCAAGGATTATATAGCCTGATCTACATTCAGGAGACAGCACTGCAATGGCAAAAGGCTAACATAGTTGACAACACTTAATTTGTTTGGACTTATATCACTGTTGGCTTTTTGATGTGACAGGAGAAATACATCGCAGGAATTGATGAAGTAGTGCCATATTTACACAATTCTGCAACTCTCTACAGTCATTTTGGACAAGCTTTCCTTCTTGATATACGAATGAAGCTTCTGAATTTCATGTGTGCACTCTGGCTGGTGTGCAATTAAATCTGTCCTCTCTAAGTTACGATTCACTTTGGCCAGCTGGGAAGCAAATGGGCAGTGGAAATGGAGCAGTGCTGTTGCTGGATTTGGGAAAAATCAGAGCTGTTGCAAGGGAAAGATTAAATGTATGTTACAAGTGTTCTATGCAATATTTGTACAATATTCTTGCCAAACATGGAATTGATAATCCCCTTAAGTGGGACAAACACTGGGCTTGCTAGGATGGAGTTGTCCATATGAACGTAGAGAGGATGATATATCCTGCAGTAGATTTACTCTCTAGTGAGAAGAGTTATTCTAGAATCTGTATCTTTGTCAGGGAATAGCATTCCCAAAGGAAGTAACTGTTGTGAATTTGAAAGAAAATGCTTGTTCTTTAATGGAAACATCAGTTTATGTTTTTGTAGTTCTCTTTGACTTGCTGCCAAAAAGGTGGGTATTTCTGGACCTTGTTTCTTCGTGGGAACTTTGCAAATAAGGGCTAGGAGAAAATGAAAAGCTGAATTACATATGAATTTCACAGGGGAATATTCCACGGTGTTCAAATACAGTATATTATTTTGGTTTTCAACATGTGTCTTTGATATGTGCCTTAAATGTGTTTTTGTTTTGCTCTAGTTTTGCTCCTAATGGCTTTTTATAGGACAAGTGCTTATTCAGGTGGATCACAATTCAGAGGAGCCTGCTGTGTAGGAATCAAATTCACTGGGTGATTGCACTTGCACAGGAGCTGTAGTACTAAACATGGTCAGAGGCAGGACAAAAGGCACTATCAAAGCTGTTGGTGTGACATTTTCTGCAGTGTGACCAAACTTACTGTAGTGTTTGTACCAACTACTGATGGTGTTGTGCAGTGAGTCATTTGTCACTGGACAATGTACAGGGATCATCAGCTCGTCTGGGACAAGTTATTAGCTGTCTGTGAGTGATGAGGTTACCTGCTGTCCAGGGTGATAGGAGCTCTCTCTTACCTGCTGTCACCTGGCACTGGTTTTCCAACAAAAGCACAGAGTTCAGATCAGTTCAGGTACCTGTCCCCTTCCCATTACATTCCTATATTATTATTATTATTATTACTATTTCTTTTATTATTATCATCATCATCATAATAATCATTGTTATTATTATTCCTACTACAACAATGACAATAATGACAACAAAATCAACAAACGACAACACTGTAGCCTCCAGGCAGGATAGAGCCTGTGACATGTTTGAATCCTAACTACTGTGTATCATGTATGATCCCTTTCTAATGTAAACTCTGATACAACTCATCTACTCCCTAAATAAAAGAAAAAAGAACAGAACTGCCCTAGGAATCAGACCCAGGGAATTAAAATCTACTTCATATGCCATGTGGTGCTTGGTGGAAGTTTTACCATTCCATAAAAGGTGAAATTATGCAAAAAAGTGCTCGTTGACTGCTATAACTATTTGCTCCCGGCCCCACCCCCCACCTGAGTCATGTCTTTAGAATTTTGTATTGCTGTTAAATGTTTTGACTTAAAGCAAAGAGAAGCTGGTGGTTCTTTTTTCTATACAGATTTTCCACTTGCTTTTAGACAGCATATTTCTACTAAGACCATCCTTCTTTAATTTTCCCTACTGTGATGCAACATTCATACTCATTCCAAAATAGACTGAAATGCGCTCTCTCCAAAATCATTTGTATCACTGGCACAGTAACACTTTTATATAAAATTTTACAGCTTAGAGAACCTATCAGTGTCTAATCAAAGCTAAAAAATACCTTTTTATCTCTCCTTCCAGCTTTTAACTTTACAACATAGACTTTCTCAAGCTCACAGCAGAAGTGCCTGGAAATTTTGGATTAAATAACCTTTCTCCCCCCACAGCTGATTAACCCTGTTTGCATGCTCTGACAGCAAGAGAACTAAAGGCTGTGGTGTGGTGAAACATTAGTGCCAGCTAAGGAGAGGGAGGGCTACACGAGATGGATTTTTAGTTTCCTGTCTCCTTTCAGTTTCCATGTGGTGCCATTTATAAAGGGCAGCAAGAACGAAAGTCTGAGGGAGAAGCTCTTGTTGCCTTTCTGATGTGGTTTCTTGTTCTTGGTCCTGTAGCTGCTTACAGATATCTATTGTGTTATGTTGGTTTTAGTCTATGGGTGGCAGTCACTTTCTAAATTTCTTGTGCAGTGTTTGCAGTCTTTCCTGCACTGGGCTTGTCAAATTTGCTGTTAGTAACACACATCAACAGGCAATCGATAAAATCAGAGCTAATTACATAATGTGGGTTTTTAAAAAATCTGTCTGCAGCACAAGCAGATGTTAAATGGAAGCTAATAAAGTGTGTCATCTTTTAAATAGGGGTATGCCCCAGGATTTGATACTGGACAAACTCTGCAACACAAAAGGCAATTTTCACAGAGCTTGTATGCAAGAAAATAATGAAATAATCATGTATTTGAGCTAAACCTGAGCAGTCACTACAGATCTCTGCAAAATCTTGTGATCTTCTTAGGAAGTAAGCTACCAGACAAAGGCAACAAGCAGTGCTGCAAGCAGGCTGCTTAAGAGAAAAGGTACACTAGCAAAAGACCCGCCTGTTCCCATAGCTTTGCATATGTGTTCCATGGAAATCCATTGTTTGTCTAAGCACTGGCTCTTTAGGCATAGAAATAATGGTTGTTTACTTGGCTTTCATTCAAGAAGGGAGAATTTATACTATGGGCTCTTCTGGAAGAACAGCACAGAAGGCATATAAAGTAAAATCTTCCTTTTTTTTTTTTTTTTTTTTGTTTTCTCTGTTAATAAACCTCTGTAGTGCTACAAGCTATTTTTAGTCTTTTGTTTTCTTTCTCTATATTTTTCAGCAGTGCTAGTGGCAGGCAGATCTCAGTGATTTGGAGCTGCGTCTCTTTTTGAGATAATAAGAAAGTGGGCACTAAATCTCAAAGCTAGCTGTCAGTGAGAAGAGCCAGTAAGAAATAAAAGGGGAAGAAAATCCTAAATTCCTCTGAAATCAACGGAAAAGGCAGTTGTTGCTGCCTCACAAATACCAGTAAATGTCAAGCTGTGAGTTAGGTATTGTGCAGTGCTCTGCATTTGCTGTCTCAGAAAACTTGTGATTCCTGTGGACTTGGGGTTCTTTCTGCTTGTCACTTGATAAAATTGCCACCACTAAATACTTATCTGTCATGAGCCAGATTCTGGGTATCACACAGGTAAGTCACTTAGCTGAAATACTTTTAGTTACCATTTTTTACTGGATCCCTAAGAGTTCATATTTTCTAGCCATTTTCCCCATAGTCCATACAGACTTAATTTAAATTTTTTTTTTTTTTTTTTAATTAAAGGCTGTGAATTTCCGGTAGTTACATCAGTTACATACTGGGGTTTTTTAATGATGTCTTGATTATCCAAAGACCCAAAGTAAGCTCTCAGGATATGTTACCACAGGAGATTGAAGAGTCCAATCAGAAACAGAATCCAGACCATGTTGCATTGACTGACATGACTGACAGTCATTTCAGTTGCTTTTAAAATTGTTGAGAAATTTCATAGATAAATTAGATTGAAAGTAAAAACAAGAATTATAACATGTATGCTGCACTGAAGCTTAACAGACCAAAACCATAAACAGCTAGATTGAAATATTATGGTAGGCCTTCTTTGATGTGGTGTCTCTAATTTTGGGACAATTTACTAAGTGATTTCTTAAAAATTAGATTTTATTTCTGTATTCCTAGCTTACTGTTTTCTGAGACAAAAGGAGGACTGGCCTCTGAGTTCAGTGCCAGGAGTATCACGGGAATAAGTCACCTGAAAAATCTTTCCCCAAGCCTCTCAGCTGCACTTGTGTATTATTATAGGCTACTAAATGGCCTCAGCACTGTTTGTTGATCCAGTGATAAAAATGTTCAAAAAAGAAAAAGATAAATAGTTGAGAGTAAATAACATGAAAAAAATGTTAAAGTTTTGAATAATCACCTTAGTGCTCATGAACCTGCAGATATTATCATCACATTAATAAGAGAAAAATAATACCTGACTCATTGAACTTCAACTTGTTTTGTGAATATTCTTTTTCATTATTCACATGGCTTTATTTTTCCCTCCAGGAGTGGAAATTGCTCCTTCATCCTTATCATCCTATTCTTTGTGCCTTTTGATAACCATTTAAAAGGTTATTGGAATGATTTGTCATTCCTGTGTGCTGTAAAGACCATCTTCCCCAACAATGAAGCCCCAGTAAAATCTGGAATTATAACTCATGCAGTGCAGAAACCTCCAAACATTGGAGTACATTTTGAAAATGCAAAATAATGTGACTTTATTATGGTATCTAAGAACTTTTTGGGGCTAAAAAAAAAAAGGTAGAAAAATCTTTCCAGTAAGTAATTTTTAATTACTTTTTGTCTGCTAAGAATAGAGCACCCCTGAAAAAAGCTCTGCTGAATAAGAGCACCCTGGGATGGAAATGTAACTCAAAGGACTTTCAGTCAGCTTAGTAAAATCTTTAATGGTATTTACCACCTGCTTGAATTCATCATCCATCTTGTCTGGAGGGATTTTGCCCCTTTTCTGACATCCATGAGTTATCACCTGAGCTTTTCAATCTTGTTGTCATCAGACCATGGCTCACCACAGAGTGGTCTTTTCTCCTTCTGTAACTGGATTGCAGAAGGTGAATACAAGATATCTACAGTGACCACGGGTGAATTTTTACAAGGAATCAGAAAACATCAGTGGTATCTTAGCATCTTCCTTTACCTCCCTTCAGCACAGCCAGTAGGCTGAGTCCTCAGTGTGAGGTGCATTGAAGAAGCAAATATAAAATGAAATAAATATATTTATTGGATACGTTTTTATCATAGTATTTTTAACTATGGAATGATACTATTAGAGGTCCCAAAGGCACTGTCATGTTAACCTTTCTTTGCTGTTTCCCAGTTGGTTGCCTTTCATCACAATCAAGGCATCACACATAATAACTAATCAGATTCAGTGAGCAGAAGTGCTGTGAGGATGCATTTTAATCAGAAATAGTGAAGAATTTCAACATATCTCTCTGTGCTACAGGGTGACATTTTTAAATGCTCAAAGGGCACATAGGTCTCCAGCTCCTGGTGAAGCTTCGTGAGAATGTGATGTGCAGCTCTGATTTGCGTTCTTTATAGTAGCATAAAAACAGCTCTTACCCTTATTTATTTATTTCAGATCTGGATTTTCAATTTTCTAATAAGAAAAAATGTCAGTCAGTGCCCCTAAAAAAAAAAAAATCCCCTCGAGGAACTGCATCAGCATAGCTGAAGGTACACACCTTCCAGTAGTTATAAATATAGTATTTAAGCAGAATATACAGACATCTTTTAAGATCCTGCTATTATGTGTGGCTAAATAATTGCAGCCATTTCAATTATATTCCATTTAATTTGGTAATTATGTGGGTTTCAGAAATTGTCTGTACCTCCTTTGTATATTCTTTTCATGCATGTTGGAATTATTTAATGCTGCAACTACAAATGTCTGTTCAGAGAGAATCTGGGAGTGTTGAGAAAGCTCAAAAACTCTAAAAAGTCAGTTTGATATTTTCAGAATTATTTTGTATAAAATATGTTTTCTGCTTAGTCATTTAAGCATGAGTGTTGGAGAAGGCTGACAGCCAGTCTCCTATACTCCTGAAGAAATGTGTGAGTCTGAAAAAGATGTAATATGCTACCTCGGGTGAAATAAAATTACTTATTTTTACAAAGATTACACTTGATAATTAAGATTCTGCACCTTGAGCTTGACTCAGTGTTTAGAAAACCAGAGTATGGAGCAGAGATTGTTTCTAATGTGCTCAGACAAGTCACCTTGCTGAGGAGATGACTTGCAGTGGCTGGTACTTAGTAGATTTAAGATTATATTGGTTTAGACTATGAGCACAGGCAAACATCTTTCCTCACAGATGGGCTAAGATGACTCAAACATTTGGGTAAAATCCTTCTGTGTAACTTTAGAGGTTTGGAAATGAGAAGCTACTAAGGCATGTAAGCACATCTGAAAATGTCACTGTGGACGCTTGCTGTGTTAGGTAACTCAGTCTTGGCTCCCTCACTTTTTTCCCCTTCACTTCTAATCTCTTCCAGTTAGACCTCACCATTATTAGAGCTTTCTAATCTACAATAGAAGTGTATATGTTTGAAGTCTGAGGAATCTAGGTTTTGTTGCATGTGGATATAAGGCCAAAATTATCTGTAGAACCATACTAGTTTTTCTCTTCTTTTGCATCCTGTGATCAAAATTGATTAGAAAAAACTGTTCAAACCAGTTGTGTTCTGGGGAGAGATTTCAGTGTCTTAGATTATCAGATTTCTGAAACAATCCAAGGTAAGTGAAAACCATTACATCTTGAGAAGCTTTTTCAATTTTTGAGCTTCTCTTACGCTTACTGCAAGCTAACCCAGTAATAAATCTTTCAGTCTCCCATATCTCCTGCTGTTGTACTGCACAAGTAAAATGGTCTAGTTGCCTCAAACCCATGAGCTCAAATGCATGAATTAATGCTTAAAACAGGAGCTCAAAGATTGAAATATTTCAGGATTGTGACATCACATAACGTTCAGTTGAGGACAACCTGAATAACATCTATCCCAATTAGAAGCAAGTGAAGAGAAGTGGAGTGAGATGATGGCTCATTGACTAGTGACAGGAGCAGAGGATGGATGACAGTAGGTGAGACTTCACCCTCCTATGTGGAACCTGTGGCTGGCTGGAGATTGGCTACAAGGAATGTCTCAGAGGGATTTCTTTCAAAATGCAGCTGTTAGCTGACACTGCTTGACAATCCAAGGCAAAACACTTGGTTATGAAGGGCTTTACCTTGCTTATTGTACTGCAGAATGATTTCTCTGTTGTACTGGTTTTGGCCAGGACAGAGTTCATTTTTGCAGTAGCTGAGGGACCTCTGGCTGTAGGCGTGTTTAAGAGGTTGTTCCATACTAATTTACGTTATTGGCAGGGGTGGTGAGGAAGGGGCTCTCTCTCTCTCTCTGCCTCTCCTTCTCTCTCTGAGTAAAATGGCAAGATGGAAATCATCAGATTCCAATGAACTTGGTCAACAAAAAAGCAGCTCTGCACCCAGAGATCAGCAGGGAGGAAACATAGACTTTCCTGGGTGCTATGGGTTATTGGAGGATGCATATCCCTGAGTACAGACTGTAAACCCTCTCTATCTTGTGGCACAGAAGAAGAATGATTTTAAGTGTGGCCCTGAACAACAACAAGCTTTTGAACAAATGAAACAGGAGCTTGCCGGTGCAGTAGCCCTTGGGCCAGTCGGGACAGGACAGGATGTAAAACACGTGCTCTACACTGCAGCTGGGGAGAATGGTCCTTCCTGGAGTCTCTGGCAGAAGAGAGACTCGAGGGCAACCCCTGGGGTTCTGGAGTTGGGGATACAAAGGATCCAAAGCCTGTTACATCCTAACTGAGAGACACTGGCAGCTTGTGAAGGGGTTGGAGCTGCTTCAGAAGTGATTGGCATGATCTTGAGGGGATGTGTCATATTCCCTGTCATGCAGCAGCCTCTGGGGAAATTGAAGGGTACCATAGACTGTTAAAAAAACCACACTGAAAGCAACGGGTGGCAGGACCTTCAAACATTGGGATCTACATTTAGTGAAGGCCTCCTGGTTAGTTAACACTGGAGGCTCTACCAGTTGGGCTGGACCTGCCTAACCAAAACCTCTGTGTACCACAGAAAGGGATAAAGTCCCCATAGTACATGTGAGAAATATGTTAGGGCAGACAGTTTGGATTAGTCCAGCCTCAAGCACAGGCAAACCCATCTGTGAGGTTGTTTTTGCTCAAAGACCTGGCTGCATTGGAGGGCAACGCAGAGGGATGAGGAAAAATGGGGTGTACCTCGAGAGGACTTGATTTTTGAGTGAGAAGAGTCTATCAGGTTGAATTTTATGTGAAATATTAGGTGTAGAATGATACTGACACTGGATGCCATAACTACCATGGCAATGTTCAGTGAGTATGAACTGCTTCAAATTAGTCATGGTCTCCTGATGTAGCTTGTTAGGGCAGTGTGTGACTTGAATTTACTTATTTTTGTAAATGTTAAATATTTTGGTAGTGCTGGAAGCTAATATAATTGCAACTGGCTGAACAAACCATATATATATTGCAACACAAAAACCTGATCTCACCCTGACTAAGAAGCTGTCTATCATTTAATGGAGAGTGGTTAACTTTGAAACCTCTGGGGGTACATTCTGTAGCACTGCAGTTGTGTGGAGTGAGTTCTGTTCACTACTGTAATCATCTATAATTTCCACTACAAAATGGAAACCGATACAGATATTGAATACATCTAACAATTGACATTCAATTGTTGGAAATCAAACTTTCTGCTGGTTTTACCACAGATTTTAAGATAAGATAAAGCCAATATACCACTCAGTCATCTATATAATTCAAACCAGTAATTTGAATATTCAAGAATATTATTTATATAATATAAAAAGTATGCTTCAAAAGAGAAATGTATGGTTTCCGTAAGCATTTTTCCTTTGAAATTTTATTACTGTTAAGCTATGCAGCCAGGCAATTAGGAAATAGAGTATATTGCTGTGTTTTTGTTTAATTCAGAAAAAAATTAAATTATTTATGTGCATTATAAGTACTTCCAAATGCTGTGATTTAAAAAATTTAATTTATTTTTTAGTAAGGTACTGTTCCGAGGAAACTCTGGTCAAAACTTTACAAAAGCTACTATTTTATGTTCACTGGCTTTGGTTCATGTTGACTTAAATTCTGGGATCTCACACAATCTTACGTTATGCATTGAGATTCTAACTCAGCAATTCAAAGGACAATTATGTTGTTTGTGTTTGTGTTTTGCCGCAAGCAATAAATTGGTTTAAGCAAAACTCAGCTAAACTCTTGAGAAACCTCTTTGTTGTTATGCATTCCTAATAAATAATTCATGCAAATCTAATTGCAGACACCAAGGATTATAATCTAGATTTTCATGTTGAAAAGCATCTTTTTTTAAAAAGATGCACAGATTTAAAAGTCGAAGGGAGCACAATGACAATCTAATGCGAATTCTTGTTTATTACAGGTTAAAGAATACAGAGGTTCTTAATTCAAGTGCAGAGACTTGATTTGTTTTGTGCAAGTGTCTTATGGTTTGAGTCTCACAGTCTAGAAGCTGACGGGAACTGGAGGGGACCTCTTCTGAGTTACAACCCATGTCAGTGACCTGAGCATCTATTAATTTTTGCTGAGGCCAATAGTATTGTGCCCAAAGCGGGTTGGATTCCATGTTGAAAATGTGAAAGAAGAAAATATAGCAAACAGGTTTTGGAAAAGTGCGTTAACACAACAAAATGGAAAAACAGCTTTCCCCAGGAGTCAGCAGTGGCTATGAGGGGCTGCTGTTATTCTGTGCTGTCCAGTGGTGGTGTGGTAAGGTGGCAGCAGATGCCTGTCATGTGAACTTGACTGTGAAGGACATCTGAGGACTTTCGTGTTTCCATGCTGCTTTGCCAGGTGAAAAAGTCAGATTCATTTCTTCAAAATGCTTTGGACATTCATTTTGTTTATTTGTTGGGATACGTATTTCCCAACCTGCCAGGAAGCTCTGTTTGCAGTCCTGCACAACTGTTCCCTGGTACTGTCAATCTCCACTGAAGTGCTGTTTTTTGAGGACCGTAAGTGAGGGAAATTCATATTTCTGTCTAGCTCTCTCTGTCACCAGGCTGTGCCGTGGTATCAGTGCCACTTTTCCACTGGGGCAAATGCACCTTGTTCCTGCTTGCTTCAGACACCCAGTATGATTGTGTGTTCTTGCTTCAAACAGCAAGAGCAGGACGTGAACCAAAAAAATGAGTCAAAAACTATGGTATGGCTCAGGATTTTAATTTAATTTTAATATCTTTATTTTCTAAGCAAATTTTTTAAGTTCTAGGAATTGTGTGTGTGCTTGGCTGCTTTTTCCTTAGTTTTGTTCCTTTCAATGCGCCCTTTTAAATGAGGTATTGCTTGCAGATGCATTTCTTAATTAATTGTGAATGCATAGTGTGGTGACAGATGCAGAGGATGTTGCCTTTATCCTGATCACATTAAAATGAGTTGTGTTGAATATTCTGTGATGCTTGGGGAAATTGCTTAATCCTATTACTTCTTGGAGAAGATTGAGTACCTCCTAATGTGAAATACGAAACCTCAGAGCCACACAGTGCAACTACTGCAGCACAAAACGTATAGGATTTCTTCTAATGTGAGTCAACAATGATTTCTAGGCTTGTTTATCACATAAATGTTATCTGGGAAATTATTGGACAGTTGCTATGGAAACAAAGACCTAGTAGTAGAAGGATTTGTTACCATAAGTAGTTAAGACAATGCTCAGACCTGAATCCCTGCTGCAAACAGTCAGCTCCTGAAGATGGAAGCGACAGATAACGTAACACCTATTTTTACTGATAATAGAACAATTTAGAAATACTTATCAGCTGGCCTTTGCTTTTCCAGCAAATACATAGATATATGAAGTAAAGTGCAAAGGTGTGAAAACACTAAGAGAAAAATATTCTTTTATCTTGCTTCGTATGGTTCAAAAAGCTAATACAGATATTGGTATCTGATAGAACACAGTGTGTAAGACAAGCCTGAACAGGCTTCTCTCTCCACTCTGTAGTGTTTCATGAAAGAAAAGGACAATATAGTCCAGCTGCAGGGAATATTAATTGCTGATTGTTCAGCTGAATAAAAAGAAAACCGAGGCATTTGGAAGTGGTGTCTTCCTTCTGATGGAAGGTAGAGTGGAAATATTGCAAAAGGAGAAACAAGTCCTGTTCATGGAAAACATGAGCCATAGTTGGATTGTTCCTTGTGGATCAGCAAAAGTAGTATCTCCACTTTTTATATTTATCTAGTAAAGAATGGCAGGATATTGTATTGCAAAAGCTCCAATTTCCACATAGGTTTCAGTGTTCTCAGTGCTTATAATCTACTAAGGGTTTTCACAATATTTTGCATTTCATCCATCTCCTGAATCGGGCAGTTATCTAAATCTCTCCACTGTTGTTTTGGAGGTCCTGGTCCTTGAATTTGTAGAGAAGACCTTAGAAGATGTGAATGCTAAAACCAAGTACAATTAGCAATTACAGACCTGCACGAGGGAGAAGAGTCCCGTGTCAGTGGCACAGCTGAAGTGGGAAGTCAGGTTCCAACAAATGGGCTCTGTTGTGGCAGGTGACACCAGCTGAAGGGATTTCCCAGTGACCTGAGCATATGGGAAAAAGTGCAAGAAACACAGCTGGGCAGGGAGTTTGTCATCACCTTTATGGTGTGCACAAAATGAACAAAAAGGTGACATTCATGGTGTGATTTTTTTTTTTTTTTTTTTTTGTCCCTTAGCAGCAATGAGTAGCAACAGAACAGAAGATGAATAGGCTATTGATCTAAAAGGAAACAGGATGGCTGTTTATCTTAAGTTAGATGCTCATGCATGGTCTAATATATTGCCACAAATTGTGTTCTAGCACTAAAAGAAAAGCCAGAGGCGCTGGAGGATTAAAAGACTAAAACAGATTTATAGAGCTGAATTTCTGTGTACTGAACGCATATGTTGAATATGTGGGAAAGGCAAAATGACTCAACTTGTGCTAAGACTAGGAAAAAAAAAGACAATAATATCCATCATTGAGTTAAAATTACATCAGATGTTTAGCAAGAGAACAAGTTCTTTGGCAGAATAAAGAGAACTAAGGAAATTTGGAGATATCATCCAGTGAACAGGAGAGCCCTCAGCAGAATACTGAAATGAGCTGAAGAAGTTCAGCTTTGCCACAGGGTTAATGCCCCGGGATAGATCTTCCTGTCCAAAAGGGAAAAGGAAAAGAATTGAACAGACCCTATTGCTTTGGAAACTGCTGAGCAAATAGAAGAAGCAGCAGGATGGGTATATTAATTTTTTGGTCTGTGGAAAAAAGGAGGACTGAAAAAAATGCATTCTACCACCTACAAAGGAAGACATTTTTGGAACTGTGAATGATGCCAGATATATCTATACAAATTTTTTAATATATATATGGATATATATTTTGGAATGAGCATAGCAGTAGGATTCTGGCAGCGTTTTGTGTGTGTATTCAGCACCTCCTTTGGAGAAACTGTTTCCTCCTGGTGCTGTTTGGCTCATGTTCAACACCTGAGGTGTAACACATTTTTGATGGTATAGAGGGCTTTAAGTTTACATAGACGAATATTTTATCCAGGGAAAACCAATAGAAGAATGCCCAAAGGCAATCAGACTTTTTGGCAAGGATGAGAGTAGTGGCTCCAGCTGAGCAGATATGTGCATTTTGAGTAACAGAAGCTACAGGAGAGAAATTAATTCAGCAGCATGTGTAGATAGGTCTTCAGTAACACACCTGATGGTAGTCAATGAAAAACATGCAGAGATTTCATCTTTTGAATGATGTAGAGGGAATTTGGGACATATCTTACGGGCCTTGAGGGGTTATTTCAGAGGCTGAAATTCATGACCTCTAGCATGCTGAGACAGAAGTTTTGAAATTAACTGATGGAAGTACCAGAGAGAGGAGCTTTATTTCTGAAAATCAGTTCTATTATTTTTCTGAGACTAAGAGGTGTGTTTACTGCCTTCAGTTGTGTAATGTAAAGCTGGAATGTTGCAGACACTACAGGCATCTGAGAGAGATAACAGGCTTGTTTTTTCAATTAAATGTAAAGCCAGTGATGGCTGTGAGACTGTAAGAGCAGCACAGGACCGAACAGGGAGGTGGGGATTAAAATCACCTATATATTACCTGCTGTTAGGAAATTGTCTTCACCACCCCCTTACATTTCCCTGGAGATCATCCATCAGCATTCCTATTGAAGTTGGACACTGGAAGATTGACAAATACCCGATGAGGAAATTTCAGGGGGAATAAAGGAGTTAGGACCGTGACCTTAGTGCCTGGGAGTAAGTCAGGCAGTCTGAGGAGGAGAGACCTGGGCTTAGTGTGACAGTCACTGGATAAGTAAAGCCAAGCAGCTTTCTCTGGTCACATCTGTGAGTGATGGAGGCTGTAGTTTCCCTGGGTTTGGTTGAACTCAGTGATTCAGTGTGCTCCAAGTATTTTTTCTGCTTGATGGATTTGGGGTGTGGTTTGGCTCGGGTTACCTGCTTTGCAAATTCAGGACTGTGTTGGGCAAAAGATCACCACCTGGAGAGAAGGTCTGTTATGCAGAGATGAGGGTGTCTCTGGGCATGTTCAAGAGCAGACCTTTAATGCTCAGGGTTTTGCAGTGTAGTGTGAAAACCTGCATCTCTCATATGCCTTAGCAGATTGGCTAGCAACTTTGTGCATCTGATGGAAAGCTGGGATTTAGGCATGCAATTTCCTGCCAGTTTGGCATCTGAAATGTTATAATATTACTTTGGATCTTTCCCTTTGTGCACAACACAACTGCTTAAACAGCTAAAACTCTCTGGAAAGATTAATGTCCTGGGTGGAGGGAGTGTCTTGGTAGAGTTTTGAGGAACTTCTCTGGCAAATGGAGTATTGTGTTAACTTTGACTTTCAGTGCTGTACCAACTATTAAGCAGTTAGGTTAGGATACAGTTGAGAAGGAAAGAATCGCTTCTAGTTTAAATTTTGTTGATTTTTCATCTTTTCCAGTTTCCAAAACATAGATGCCTTTTGTGAAAATCCCTACCTTATGATGAGCTCTATCATGAACACAGTTTTAGAAGTTTTTTGTTGTTTTGAATATATATATATGACTGTGTGTATATATATATATACACACACCTATAATGTTATAAACATTCTCAGACATATATGAAGGTCTTTTTAATAATGTAGGCAGTAGTCCATTTTATTTTAAAGTACAAATTAATGTATAACACTAATGAACCACTACAGATGTAGGAGGAAACTTCAAAAACAGAGCCAATTTAGTGGCAGCAGTAGTATAACATTCGTAATGAGTTACTCATATTTCCTGTTCTTGATTGAATTCTACAAAGATTTCATTCTCCTTGAGAATTTTTCATTTCTATTTTATTTTGATTATAGTGAATTCCCTTCTTCCTGTTTTTGAATAAACACCGGAATAGATCCAGAGAGGAATCTATTATTAAAAAAAATATATTACATACATCATGTACAGCGTATCAAATCTGTTACAAGAGCTGGGACAAGTGACTTGATTTGGCCACAGGGTATTTCTCACCACAGAAGGTCATGTCCAGTATATAAACTGGGGGAGTTACCTGAAAGGGGTACCAATCATGGTTTGGGGATGGGTTTGGCATTGGTTGCCCTCCAATACATAACTCCCTTTTGGAAGCAAGTCTCCGTAGTTATTGCAGGGTGAGCATTTTTCTCTCGGTCAAATTCTGCTTAAACAGTTGAAAACCTGCGCCTCCTTCTTTTCCTTTCTAAAATTGGGGGTTCATATTTCCCTGTGTAATAGATAATGGCATTATAAATTATCTTGAGCAAGGCAGAGCTGTATGAAAATAGAAAAGAGAGTGCTGTTGTTTTCTGCCTAGAGGCCAGCAGCTTCACTGTGCCTAGTATGGAAGAAGTGGAGCTCAGAATGTAGAGTTTCAGTGAAGTAAAAGGATTTTAAATCTTTCCTTGTGTGGAGTCAATTTTAATGTGCAGATAACCACCAGTGACTGTATTGTGTTCACAACTTCAGTCTTAAAATTCTTTTTCCCTATAAGAAATTGAGTTTATCTGTAAAACACATAATCCTTTGAACCAAGCATGTCAGTAAGTGTGCTACTGTAGGTATGTGCCTAGGGAAAAACTTTTTTGTGATTTAAGTCTTCGTTTATCTTGTTTGGTGTTTGTGTATTCAGGCAAAAGAAAACAATAAAAACCAGACAACCCTCTTATTTCTTCCCTTATGCTTCTTTCTCATTCATTAATTTCCTTTCCTCCACACAATCCTAACACTGGGTTGAAATACATTCACTTTTTTGTGTTAGTGCTGGGTTTTTTTGCAGATAGGCTTTGAATTTTTTGGAGTGAAAGATGGTGGTAATGCTGGCAAATAATGTTCTCTTTTCTTTTATTCTGCCAGTCAGATGCTCAAAAATTATGAAATGGTGCTCAGAGATGAACATCAAGTGGTAATCTTGTCAGACTTGTTAAAATGAGGCTTCCAAGCTACAAAGCTTAAAAATCAAGAACTCTCATGGTTTTATTGCAATTCAAATCAATCTGCTGATAAGGGTGGAGGTCATTAAGCATGAGAATGCCTCTTTATGATGACCTTTGATATTCAGTTGAAAGGCAGAGAGAAGGAGAAAGCAGAGACTGTCATGTAGAGGTCTCAGAGACACTGCATTTCTAGAAGTTTTATAAGAGAGAGCAGCCAGAAAGAGGAGAACCTATTACTGCCTTCACTGAAAGAAGGTTTGTGTGAGAATTCAGTCCTTATTAAACATCCGAAATCTGCACAAGGGAAAATGACAGGAGACACAAATTAGTAAGAATTTGTTCTTCATTACTTTCCTTGGTCATGAAACTGCTTCTCAGTGTTTAGTAGGTTCTTGAGCAGACTTGTGTCCAAATACCACTGTCTGCTCCTTCAGCTATGAGGGGAAAAATAACAAAACTCATAAGGGTTAGAGGGCAAGAAAATGCATTTTGTATGTCAGTAGCAATGTGTACCTTACTTTTTTTTTGGTCAGTTCTTGTGTGATGATTAGATTTTTTAAATGTGATAGTTTGCCAACAAAATAAAACACCTGTTTTTAGAAATTGAGAAGCTGAGACAATTTTCCAGCCTTCTTTCATTTGAATCTGCTTTCCCCCAAAATATAATTATTGTGATCACAGTTTTGCACATTTAACCATTTCAGGATAATGTTAAAACAGCTTAGATGACTCTGTGCCAGACGTATGTACTTATTCAGCCGAGTTCCAGTCAGCTCAATTCTGCATATTAAATTTTAGAGATAAATTCAATCTTGGCAAGCATGAAGGTCTGGGCCTTTGTGCAAACTACAATTAAAGGTCAATACCACTAAAACATAACAAACAGGAATCTTAGAATATAAATTGGCTCTGTCAGATGTTCTTCAACTAGATCTAGACTGTAGGCTCCCTAAATGCAAAATGGAAGAAAAACTATATGGATTGGTTTGAGTAAAACATTGCAAGTACTCCAGAAATCAGAGGGAGTTGATCACTGGTATTTTGCTCCAGGCTTCTTTTCCTTTTAACTAGCAGGTAGTTTTATGTTCTTGGTATAATGGGGAGATGAAGACATTTAATCTAATATAAATGAGGCCTTTTATGCTGTTACCTTCTTGTAACACAGCAGTAAGGAATTTGCAGCTAAGGTTTTGGTTAAATTCAATTCACATAGTTTCCTACTGTCTGTGTATCAGGGTAAATCTTTCCCTTAAATTGCTGTTAGAAAGAGCAGTATGTTGGAAGAGATTATTTTCAGTCTTTCTAGTCCAGGTTTCTGGAGCCAGAGCAGGAGTGATAAGCACCTGATGAAGAAGGTTTGGTCCCTGCAATGTGTGACCTATGCTGAAAGCATCCTCTGACACAGCACAGGCATAGGAGAGGTCAAGTTGCCACCACATGTCCTGGCACAGAGCAATGCCAGTGCATGGGCAGCTCTCCAAGCACTTCTTGTGGCAGTGGGACCAGGCATTTCCCTGGTTTGTACATTTTTCAGTGTAGCCTATGAAGGCAGGAGAGGAAAAACGAGATTTACACAACTTTTCTTAGCTCATCTGTGAAACCTGAGATCCCTAGGGGTATGATAATTGCTTGTGGTGCTACTTTCTCCAAAGATGATCATGTCTGCAAGGCAAATGTTCATTAAAACTCACTGATTTGTTTAAATCTCTTCAGGTTCTTCTTTCTAGGTTGCCCTAATAATTTTTACATTTGGAATAGAGCAGTAGACCATGAGTTTAATGTGAGTTCTCTTTCCCTGTAGTACAGTAAATCTGCCCTTGTGGACAGCAGATGGGGATAAGCTGGATGCTAGATGCTTGACCAATCCCCTCAGCAACTCAGAGATAGCTGGGGAAACCACTGTGATATTAAAGAAACTTTTCTTTAAAAAATTGCCTGGGAAAGGAATGCTTGACATTTGACTTTTGTTGGAAGGAAGTATGGATGCTCAGTCTAATGGTAGCCTCTGCCACATGCGTTAAATCTTCATATTTTCTGAAATTAAAAAATTCTGACTTACGACTCTAGCTTGGGAAATAGAAAAGAACATCTATTTTAGGGAGAGTTCCCTTTTTAATCATCTCCACTGACATGTAGTGCATGTCTGTACCCAAAGATCATGTATTATTGATTATCTGCATATTAAATAATAAGATGAGAGCCTTTGAGTGCTCCCGTGGAACACAGCTGGTGACCCATCCAGTGCAGGAAGGCCAGATTTGTGCTCAAGAATTTCCTCACCATAAACAGAGCAGAGTATTAGACCTGCAGGAGAAAGTGATGTTTCAACACGTGAGTTTGATTTATTTTCCTGGCAGGATTTTCAACAGGAAATTTTCAGGAAAAAAATGATTTGACTGTCTAACCATGATGTGGCATGTGTATTCCCATGTTGCTTGATATAGATGGTTATTTTTGTTCACCTCTGCAAAATCTCGGTTGCTGATGCTGTGGGGGTCATGTGAGGTAGCAGAGCTCTCAGAGGCACTGGCAGAGCACTTCTGCTGCTGGTCTGTTTGCTTGTTAACAAGTCTTTTAGTCCTGGTTTTTCAAGCCTGCAGCTGGGAGTCTTTGGCTTATCTGCAACAGGAGAGTGCAGGCAGTGGCAGCACAAAATGCTCTGTCCTGCACCTCTGTTCTCCAGTGTTTGTTTCTGGGAGCATGGGAGTCATTCCCATCCTCATTTATTTCTCTGCTGGGGCAAAATGGTTCCCAAGAAGGCAGTGCTTCGTGTCTGCCCAGAACTAGACCTGGAGTCAGCAGTGGCATTTCAGATTATCCCGTGAATGGTTCTCAAGTGGAATTCAAGCGTGTTGTCTCTACTGCCAATGCCAGTATTTTCTCTGGCCACAGAAATGATGGGAATAGGTTGTTTATTGCCACTATGGTGCTGGGGCTTGCTGAGCTCTAGATGTGCCTGTGTGGTTGGGTGTAGGAGAACTTCCAGTCTCATTGCGGTCAAAATAAGCAATTCAAGCAGTTACAGCTACTCCTGAGAGAAGTGGGTCATGGAGGGATCTTCTGGGCAGCTCAGTCACTCTGGAGGGGCGGGAGACTCCCACTCCTCTTCCTCTGCAACACAGGGAAGGGGAACAAGCAGGAGGAGGGAGGGCATTTTGGGCAGCCATGCCCAGGAGAGGGCTCAGGTCTGCTGCCTCAGATGTGACATGTTCAGGATTTTGCCAGTTCTTTTCACATGTTTTAACCCTTTTCTATTTTTCTTTAAGCCATTGAAAAAAGGTTTTGAATGCTGCTGTTTTTCCCATCAGTGGATAACATACATGCATGTGTAAAGATAGTAAAGGAAACTAATATATCCATACATACTTTGTTGGTAACTATTTTATAGCCACCTCTCAATTAGCTTGAGTGTGAAGAATAAAGAATCGTGCCATTCATTTACTGTTGATGGGGAGATGGTTGCTCTGTTGTTCCCTACTGCTTTTTATTTGCACGTTTGAGATTAGCACCATTCTCAGGAGAACAGCTTCAGGCAGCAGTTTGTACCATGAGCCTGTCTTAATGGCTGCTCTTCCCCTACAGTGATGGTAATCTGATTTTAGAAAACCTTACTGAATTTCAAAGCCTGTCATGTGAAACACACAGTGTGACATTAAAAATAAACAGGATGGCTGGAGACAGAAAGAAAAGTGAGCTTCTGAAATTTCTGGCCTGGCTTTCCTAGGTGTTGTAGGTGAATATATACGTTTATGTATCTCTGTATATTATTAGGCAATTAGAGATCACATTGATAGGAGTATTTAAAAGACTGACAAATTTTCAACTTAAACTCCCCTGTTTACTAAATTTATGTAGTCACTCTGTAGTTCTGCACACGGCTGCTTGTCTCTGCCCCTTTGATGGGCAGGTTGCTCATGTGCTTTACACGTTTGTCTGGGCCAACACTGTTGCAAAAATCTTCTGTACTGCTGTAGGTTGTGCTATTTTAGTATGCTTGTATCTGGGTTCAGTACAAGGTAATACTAATTATATCCTGATACGCACACTTAACATTTCTAGTTAATTTAGGCATGCTGGGCTGGATCAAAAGCAGTGTGTCCAGCAGGTTGAGGGAAGTGATTCTGCCCCTCTGCTCTACCGGACCTCACCTGCAGTGCTGCAGCCAGCTCTGGAGTCCCAGCATAGGGAGTACATGGACCTGTTGGAATGAGTTCAGGGGAGGGACAACAAGATGATCAGAGGGATGGAGCACCTCTCCCATCAGGAAAGCGGAGAGAATTTGGTTTGTTCAGCCTGGAAAAGAGAAGGCTTTGGGGTGACCTAAGCGTGGCCTTCCGGTACCTGAAGGGAGACTACAGTAAGGATGGACAGAGACTCTTTACAAGAGTTGTGACAGGAAAAGGGGAAATGGCTTCAAGCTGAAAGAGAGTAGGTTTAGATTGCCTCTTAGGAAGAAATTCTTTACTGTGAGGGTTTTGAGGCACTGAAATAGATTGCCCAGAGAAGTTGTGGATGCCCCATCCCTGGAAGTGTTTAAGGCCAGGTTGGACGGAGCTCTGAGCAACCTGGTCGAGTGGAAAGTGTCCCTTTCCATATCAGGGAGGTTAGAACTAAGTGATCTTTAAGGTCCCTTCCAACCCAGACCATTCTATGATTCTATGGTTCTTCTTGGGCTTAAAATAATTTCTGTCTTCAACATTGTTTTCAGAACGTAACTCAATATTGTGCCACTATCAACTGGGAATCCCATTGCTTTAGCTGCCTCTGTTTCTTGTCCTTCTTTTGCCTTACCTGATACCTGGCTGAACATTTTCTGCCAGCTGTGTGGATGTGGAAGAAGAGATAGGATGGCATTATGTGGAGACAGATGTGTGTGGGAAAAATATCATACAGCATTTAGCAATCTCTGCCTTGCCTGAGAGCACAAGTATCTTGCTGAAATGTCTCAGTGTAAAATAATGTGCCCCTGGCTTTCACAGAAGTGATCAGTGTTTGTGTATTGGTGTCTTTGTGGAAACCACTCAGTAATGTTTTTCATTTTTGTCATCAGTATTTCACTCCAGCCTTGAATGAGTGGTAATTTTTGGGGAGGGTCGGAGGGAAGGACAGAGGGTTGTAATCCTTCCCTCTGCCGGCCTCATCTGGATAATACAGAAAAGAACCTCACACAAATCCATTGAAGGTTGGAAAAGCCCTGGGTGATGGCAATAAACTCTTTGTGGTTTTGATCAGCTCTCAGAAGGTGATAAAGCAGGGGCAGCTTGTTGTCACTCTTAGGCATAGTCTGTGCCCAAAAGAGAAATCACTTGAAAGCCCTGATCCTGCTGAACTACTTGCATGTTCTCGACACGCTTCAGCATATTTATTTCCTCTGGACTCCAGTTTGCTTTCAAGCCAAGACTCGAGTATATAAGGAGTCCTGGAAACTCTGGGAGAAAAGCATTGGAATACTTGTGGATGTGTGTTGCATGTGCACAAGGGGAAGGACCGTATGTTCCACTCTCCAAAATTTTAATGTTAGTGTATTCTTAAAATTTTATAGTGTATATTTTATTTTTTTTTCTTCCAGTATTATTCCACTTTAGTTGAACAAAATGTTTATGTTTTCTATACAATAAAGGGTCTTGTGGGAATTGCGGGTTTTTTCTTCCTAAAATAATTTTGAGGCTTTTAAAAGATCATAAAAACAATAACTTTTGATCCACTCTGGTTATCGGTATTCCAAAACACAAATCCAAGCATTAGCACAGTGCTGTGTTATCCCCAGATACTCTTCCCTGCTTCAAAGGAAGGAAACAAACAGCGAAGCTTGTTACAGTTTAATAAAGTCATTTGTTGAAGTAGGTCTTAAGGGGCTAGTAGTAAAGAAAAGAAAATTATAATTTGCAAAATTATTATTCCTGTTATTTTAATAGTAGGGGAAAATGAAAATGAAGGCGATCATGTTTAGGAAGCATGGGATTACTCTTGATTGTGCAACAGCATGCAGGGTCTGTTCAAGTGGAAAAGATAAAAGATTATTCAATGTGGGACAAATTTAAGGCAACATGATTACAGTTTTATTGAATAATGGGCTGGAGTGACAATGATATAATTTGTAAAGTGATTCTTTAAGCAAAGATTCCTTTAGCCCAAAGGAGCAATACTGCTTAGGAACTGCTGGAGATGAAGTTTGTGACAATCAGGATATGTAATATTCACAGGGACAGAATAAGTTACAATTCAAAAAGAGTTGACAATGAAAAGGAGATAATTTTTTTCTCCTCCTTTTGACTCCTCTATAAATCCTCTTATAATGATGGAAGACTTATTTTCCCTGGAAACTACCTATCTGTGTGTGGGCCTGTGCATACACATGATGAGCACACTGAGAGATGAACTAATGGTGAGAGAGGAATTAATAGCACTTTTAATGGTTTGGCCCATTAAGGCACCTACTTGTTATCCCAGTCCTTCTTTTTTAGACATTAATGTTTCTGCAGAAAGGATGACAGAGCAAATCTGAACGGCTGCCTCAGCTCCTCTGCTCCACAGCCCAGACTGTTGATATGGGTGAGTACTGAAAGCAATGAAGTAAAGATACTGGAGGACTCACTTGCTAAATCTTTCTTTCATAAATCAAGAAAACAGAAAATAAAATAGAAAATGCTCTTGCAAAAGAAAGGTTCTTTCCTTCTGATTGTTTGAAGTGATATATATTCTTCAGTGAATGAAAAAAAAGGCAAAATAATTTTAAAATTTTATTCCCATAAAGCAAATTTATTACTTTGGATCAGAATTCAATTTTTTTTTGTATTTTCAGTCCTCCAGGCAGGATCTCTAACACTAGCACTCAGATACATGTGATTGACTTTTTGTATCACATTTGTTTCCATTGTTATTTCAATATCCAGGTCTTCTGCCCTAGAGAGAAACAAATTCATATAGCTTTCTGGGCTTAGAGCTGAGCCTTAATGTGTAAAATTCACTTTTGTGCTGATTTTGGCTGGGATAAAGTTAATTTTCTTCATAGTAGCCAGTATGGGGCTATGTTTTGGATTTGTGCTGGGAACAGTGCTGGTAGTTCAGGGGTGGTTTAGTTATTGCTGAGCAGGGCTTACACAGAGTCGAGGCCTTCCCTGCTTCTCATCCTGCCCCACCAGTGAGCAGTGGGGTGCACAAGGAGCTGGGAGGGGACACAGCTGGGACAGCTGACCCCAAATGACCAAAGGGACATTCCATAACATATGACAAGGAAGAAGGAGATGTTCAGAGGGATGGTGTTGTCTTCCACGTCACTGTTACGTGTGATGGACCCTGCTGACCTGGGGATGGCTGAACACCTGCCTGCCCATGGGAAACAGTGAATGAATTCCTTGTTTTGCTTTGCTTTTGCGGTGACTTTGCTTTCTCTATTAAACTGTCTTTATCTCTTCACCTTTTTTTTCTTGCTGTAATCTCTCTGAGATTGTCAGAGCTTTTCAAATGTTTGGTGATGTTTGTAGATTGGTGTTTATCATTTTGGAAAATACTTTGAGAGCTAGTTTCACAGTTTATCCATCTGGGCTTAAGAATTGTTGCTAAAATGAAGAAAAAATTAATTTTTTTATGGCTAAAACTTTATTATTAATTACTACTTATGGCCTGCTCAGTGATTCAGAGTTAGGAAAGAATTAATAGCAAAGGCAAGGTTTTAAGGACAGGCTTTGAGATGTGGCTATTCAAGCAAAGGGGAGCTGTTCTGCTCCTTTTGCTGCCAGTGGCAGACCAAGGTTTTACCTGGTGAAAACATGGTGTTTATTGAATCAGACACTGAATGAGCCCCTGTTTCACTCTTAGCCCACATCAAAAGAGAATCCTGTCACCCCTCCTAGGAGAGTGCAAAGTTATATGCTAAACTGGCTGTGAATGAGTCCTGATATTGGTTCTCACCAGGCTGGTGTTCGTGTTGAAGTAAAATTGATTATTTCAAAATAAGAGTCTGGTCAAAAACCTGGGGAACCTATTCAAAAAAGAATGAATAATTTTATGCCATAGTAGTTGTATTTTAGAGAGGCTGGTATGTCTTAAGATGCATGAAAAAAGTGCTGCTGATAATGTGTACAGCTCCTTTCTAGCAGTGCAGACATAAAACTTGCCTATTTCTTCCTTCCCCCACCCATGCAGCTTTTTCTGGAAAAAACAGGAAAAGCAGAATGCTGGAGTCCACACCCATCCACCCACCCCTGGTTCACTGGGAACTTTGTTACCCAAAAATCTGTTTCAACCTCCAAGGGGGTTAGTGGTAAATACCCTCTGCCAGAGGGCTGGGAGTGTGATGTTTTTGTGTTTCTGTGTTGTGTGGAATGATTCACCTGAACCTCAAACAGGGTTTTACAGAGCCCGGTTTCAGTGGCATTGCAGTGAGGCAGGGGCTGGTTGCTGGGGGTCTTGGTTTAACACTGAACTGTGGGAATATACATTTTATGGTTCCCTCACATCTTATAAGTTCTTTTGTGGAAAAAATGGTAAACTGCTTACGTGAATATAAATGTGAGTGCAAATGAAAATTGCTGAACACTGCTGCTCCTGTCCCAGACCCTTCATATTTTTGGTTGTCACAGGAGCAATAGATGAGAAATGACAATATAATTTTAATTTAGATTCATTTTAGGGCTTACATTTTTGATTAAAGATTGATCCTTTGTCACTCACAAACAATACATCTGGATAGTGCCATGAGAGGAAACCATTTGCTCACAAGACCGGGTCCTTAGCAGGTGTAAAGTGCTTTTTAGAAGCTGTGCTTTTTTACACGAGGTGAGCATTTGCCCTGTCATGTTTATTGCAGCATGAGTGTTTTGATCTGAATAAAAGCAGACCCCTGTTCATCTTCAGGAGAATGAAGTAGGCCCTGGGTTGCTATAAACATCTGTAACACCTCTGGCCTTGACAGTTGTCTGCTGATATTATGAGCATGCCCTCACATCCAGTTTTTAATGGTGGTGGACAGTACATTTCCATCTGTTATTTCGCCTGTGCCTTTTTAATGCTCTTTTTATACTCCTGGGTCGATGTACATCCAGATATGTGCTTATTATCCAGCTGTTATTCCAGGGAAATGCCTTTTCTGTGGCCAAAGATGCCCTATAAGGGCTACTGCAGTGGTGTCAGGGTCTCTCTGGCCAGAGGCCACCATTGCCAGGACACCTGGAGCAGCCTTTGCCCATCACAAAATTAGTAGGGGTTCTCTAATTTTTAATTTCTTTCCCCTATTTTGCCAATCCCAATGTCTACTTTTCTCTTTCTGAAGTAAAGAAAACACATCTGTTAAACATTGTGTCAAGTCTATAGATCAGCAGAAGAAGATCTGGGAATGTGTGTAAAATGAAGAGCAGGATGAGGACAAAATAGTTACTTCCACACAAGGGAACCTAGAGGCAAAAATTAGATGTCTCATTATGTGATTTGACATTTGAACTAGTTA
The DNA here is from genome assembly GCA_013400975.1 of Atrichornis clamosus. Lineage (NCBI taxonomy): Eukaryota > Metazoa > Chordata > Aves > Passeriformes > Menuridae > Atrichornis > Atrichornis clamosus. Next base: position 37,932 of record WBMZ01010162.1, read on the forward strand.
TATCTAGGGATGAAATAGGATCTAAAGTAGTTCCGTTAATACTGGAGAAGGATGAATTGAATACAGATGCTTTTGTTATATCATCTTGTCAATGATTCGGGGGAAAACATTAAAAGCCCAAGGTTTATATGGATTCTGTAACTGAAAAAGGAATCTAAATAAGGGATAAGATTTTTTTAGGGTTGATGATTTAAAAAAATTATTATTATTTTTGAGGGTTTGATCAGTTAAGTTTAAATTTAAAGTGATTCTACATGTAGAACCAGAACCTGATGTAGTCATTATCATGGGAGAAGGGAAAGTACGGCTGCCTTCTCCATTTCAAGAAAATCCAAGTCAGGGGATAAGAAGCATTTTTATTTGGTTCCTTATACTTAAAATAACCCTTACACTTAAACTGAAACAAAACCACTAAAAAACCCCAAAACCACCACAACAAAACACCGTCTGCCTTTCTCCCCTGATTTAATGTGAGGAATCAATCTTTTTTATGTAGATTATGTTTCTAGTGGGGTCAATAAACCACGCTAAGTCATTGAGGACTGAATTTGGGATTTTATTGTAAAAATTATAATTTATTTTTAGCTTAGTTTAATCACTCATTGAAGTGTTGGTTTTCTTATATTTATAGTCAGGTGAATTATGAAAGAAAAGTGCTAAAGTATAAACAAAAAAAAAGTATCTCTTCTATAGATAGGATCATATTTCTGTAAGAGTCTTTGCTATTTTTCCTATATTGTGTTTAATACTAATTCTCCCCCTTCTTTGCAGTGCCTGGTATTGTAACCATGAAAAAGGAGAGGGCGCATCTTGTTTAGTTTGAACTAAGTTTTGTTGGCAAATTATGGTGAATACCCATTTATTGGCATAACATAAAGGCAGAAAACCTTAGTGCTCCCTTCTAATTGGTGAACAGTTAGTGCTGCTACAGTAAAGAAAATAACTCTCCTTTGTGTATATTACAGATATTTACATGAGCAATAATATTTACCATTACCACTTCACATCTTGTAAAATTATTCTTAGATAATATGCATTTACAACCAGCAACAACAAAGCCAGCTCTTACATAAACAAAATAATTAGCATCCATCTCTAGTTCTCCATCTGCTAAAATTATTGGAAGCCAAAACAACTAAATCTGCTTGTGCAAGCTTCTCAAATAGCTGTTAAATCAAACCAAAATAAACCCCATAATTGGCCGGTGCAATCTGCAGGATCTGTTCCAGGTCATCACACACACAAAGCACCCTTTGATCCCTTTCCTTGTATGCCTCCTTATTCCATCTCTTGTTGTTTTAACCTTTAATCTGCATCATGGTTCCACTGCTTGCTTTATCTCTCTATCCTGTAACGTAAGTCCTGTAATCCAGAAATGGTTGCAGTAAGTACACAAGTCTTAGATAACAGTGACCACTTGGTGCTCTCAGGATGAGCTCCCCTTGCTGATGTGGGGATTGGAGAGTGATGTGGAGCAGCATGCCTCTATTTTTCTGTTGGTTTTAGACTTTTCATCATTTTAGATTCCTGTCGCTGTGAAGGTACCTTCCCAGAGATGCTCAGGTCTGTAGCACTTGGTTGGTCAGGTTGGAGATAGGGCAGAAGGGTACAGGTTTGAGATCTAAGACCCTCCTCCTTTGACTGTTTGAAAAAGTTCAGGTCAGTGTTTGAAACTGTGTGCCTGCTGTGACCTGTGCTGTGTAGCTGAGATTGGATTTGGTCTGGGAAAAATACTTGAAAACTCAGAAGCTTATCTGGATTGCTTCAGTGTACACAACTGGGCTAGAAATTCCATCAGCACAAGTTTGTCTGTGAAATTTATGGCATCTCACCATCTAGTCCAGACTGGGATGTAGAACTGGAAGACCCTTATCTGAACTTCTCAGACATAAACAAAATTACTTTTTATTTTGGTCTTTGAGTGATGTGAGGTTGAATGGTGAACTGATACGTTTTCATAGTTTGATTCAGTTCATTTCCCTCCCACCTGAAAACAGAGGCATAAACTCTGACAAGAAGAGCTGTAGATTTACTGGTAGCAGAATGAGTAGATGTTAATGTGCAAAATCTTGTAACAAATGTATGGATTAATTGAACAACTACATTACAGAGGAATGTTTTAATCACAGGAAACAGGCAAAGACAGGTGGCCTTTTTAATGTAAGCTGAAGATTAATGTGATATAGTATGAGTTACAAAGTGTGCTGATAGCCTGCTAAACCTCCTCCATATGAGTTCCCATGGGAGTCTTTAGAAATGCATTATTTGTCACACAGAATAAACTGGCAAAAGTTTTAATCAAGATAAGTTCTTCTTTCTTGCCTCACTGTTTCTGATTAGGCAGGAGTGGCATGCCTGACTCCAATTCTACCTCAAAGCAAAGTTGTCTACTGAAAAAAATTAGGACAACTAACCATACCTAGGGGAGCCAATGAGATCATCAATTCCATGGAAAACCAAAAGAAATGCAACTGCCAGTCAAGGTGAAAAAACTTAACTTGCAGGCATTGCATTTAGTTTAGTTCATTCTGGTTAGCTTTCCTGTTTTAGTGGGACCACAAGTCTCACCTTGCAATCTTTCATAACTGCAGTTGTATGATCCTCTCGTCTCAGACATAGAAAAGGGAACTTTGTGCACGATTTTGTAGGTTTGTTTTGCTTGAGGGTTTTTTGTTGTTGACTGGTTGTTTTTTTGTTGTTTGTGTTTGTTTGTTCACTTACTAAAAAAAAATAAAGGCGAATGCAAATATTCCAAGTATAATGTAAGTCCACTCTGGGCCACCAGATTTTGCTAAGGGCAGGAATACATTTTCCTAATGCATCTTTCTGAGATATTATCTGGCCTGATTCACGTATATTCCTGTGAATGTTGATTAACGAAACAGCAAATGTAGTGAATACTTCAGTGACTTTCTCATTTCCTACCTGGAACTACTCAGTGCTAGCTGATATTATAGATGTTGTATTCATACTGTCCATGATTTGTAAAGAACATCTCCTCCTGTCTAGGTAAAACCTGGCTGAGTGTTTTGTTGCCTGTGTCCCATGCTGTTGTGGGCCTAGAGGGTCTCTTGCTTTATGCACATGTTGGTGATTATTTAAACTCTCTTAATTTAAACTGTGTGTCTGCATCTGTTCCTTAAAGGACTATTAATTTTTAAAAACATGGAAAATTTCCATATTCACCATTATTTTAGCAAAAAGGAATGAAATGTGCATATTCCATGTAGGCTGTTGATTAATTCCCCAGGCAAATGTACCCTATAGCTTTACTATTTCACTCAACTTTGCCTGTTTTGTGCAAAGAAAGGACATTGAACTATGATTCTGACAACTGCAGTTATGAAAACACATTTAATTTTCATATTAAAATTTGTCTTAAAATATTACTGTGCAGCTAGTTGGTCAGAATATGCAGAGAAACATATTTTGTTTTGATACACATGGCTGCGCACATAAATTACCTCTGCAGTTGTAATTTTATCTTTGGCAGTTTTCTTGTGGGACATGGGTGAACACTCTTAGTAGTCTAAATCATATCCTTTTCTGCAAAATATTAGTGAAAATTAGGTTGTTGATTCTTTAAATAACAATAGCAGAAGGAGCAAATAGAACCAATTAATCTTTATGAGTAGATAGATTTATCATAGTTATCTCTAGATAGATTTATCATAGTTATCTGCTCATACTGCATTCACATCAACCTCTGGAAATAAATATAGGAGAGAACCACTGCTCAGCTGACTTCCAACGTTTCTGATGCACTTTGGCATGTGTTGCCACCTTCATGCCTTCAAAGGTACTGAAAGAAAAGATGAGTGGAGGAGGGTTTGTGTCATGATTGCTCAAGGTTGAGGACACATGTAAGACTGGCTTCACAAGAATGCCTCTCTCCCAAGAGGCTGAGGAACAGCTGCAGCAGCAGCACAGGAACTGAGTGTTGTGCAGATTTGGGCTGTTCTTCTAACAAAGGGAAACTTCATTAGCCTGTGGCTGACAGAAGCAGCTCTGGCTTTGACCGGGCTTGGGCAAGTCCTCGAGGGAGTTTATTTTGGAACAGCTGGGATTGCACAATGGCATGTGTTTGTCAGTACCCCATAGCATGTGATTATCTAAATGGGTGCTTTGATTTCACTGTTGAGCATCCCGTGAAAATCAGACTTTATTTAAGAACACCTGTCTGTGTTCTGGCAAATTCTCATAGCCAGTTGAAACAGTAGCATGACAGAATCTGTATTTGACTGTGAGCCAAGGCCATTAAAATCCTGAGGGTTTTTGGGAACATATACTGGAAGTAGGGCTATAATGTTGGAAAGCAATAGAGCAAAAAATCCACGTGAACCCCTTTTTACACTACTTTCAAGATGCGCCTTTTGGAGTTGAGTCCAGGAGTATATGTGGGTGGTACCAAAGGCTGTAGGCATGGGAATGCTGTTCATTCTGAGCATAAATCAAAATGAGAAGTTGGTCAAGTCTTAGCTGAGATGTGCTGCCCTTTACAGTGAAAAACACCCTGTAACCAGAGCCTTGCTTACCTTAGCAGGTGACAGAAAGAGCTGGTGAAATATATTTTGATGAAAACATTTTATTTGGTGGGTAGTAATATTTATGAAAAATATCCTATCATGTTCATATTGAAAGGGTTGGCTGAAATGCTTAGCTTCTAAATGCAAAGTATTGAATTGTCCAGTGGCTCCTGAAGCATTTTCCCTCAGAGAGTTCTGAAAATCTCATTCTAACTCAATACTTTCACAGTAATATGGAATTTTTGCACATTCACAGTTTAAAATGGATTGAGTTTAACAGCAGACTGAGTAGAAATTTTCCTTCAGACATAATAGCCATGAAAAATATCTAAAAAAAGTAGTTCCTTTTATGAAAGCTCTTCAGACATGCTCCATAGACAATAAACATTTTCTGTAAAGAAAAGATCTCAGTGCTCTGAACAAATTTACTTGTGCAATTTGAATAAAAAAGTACTGAAGTAATGATATTTTATTAATACTTTAGGTAATATATAGAAAAATTATCAAAACCGTGCAACTGAAAATAGTGTAATAAAACTTTCAGTAGAATTTTCTTCAGCAGTTCTGCAGTAGGTTGCCTGTGCATGCAATCTGTGCACCAGCAGGACACACAGTCATATTTCCTTGGGATAAGAATGTGGAATGAGCCACCACTACCAAATGCAGTGTGAATTTACCCCCTAATTAATTTCTTCAAATGTTATTCCTGGGAACTTCACAAGAAACCATTTAATTTACAATTAAAAGGTACAGTTATATCTTACCACATTCCCCATTGTATAACATTGACTTTTTAAATATTCAGGAAAAAACCCTTGACCTTTAAAATAGAGGTGAAGATGAGGCTGTTTCAGCCTTGAACAATATGTCAAGATCATTGGTATAAACCCAGAGAAGGGTCATCTATGGCTATGTACAGATTAAGTCTGAAGGCTGAGGTGCAAAGGAATGTCATGTGGATTATTTTGGCTGGATGCGTTGACTTGGTTGTATCCCAAGCAATACGAACAGTCTTGGAAATGTAGGGCCAATGTGTCTCTCAATGTGTGTTGGTAACACTGCTGACGTCGTACAAGATACACCGAGAAAAGGGGATGTGAAGGAAGTTCTTGGCGGTTAAGCTTAGAGGAGTAGCAGTGGTGATCCTCTTGAAATCTGAAGTCTGACCTATCAAGTCTTGCACTATTCCCTTCTTTTCAAACATAATGGATATATGACATGACATTTCACTTGCTTTTTGCTGTAATCACATCATCTGTGTTGGCATGGACATCTCATTATTTTGACACAAGTTCCAGATGATTTGCTATAAGGATTCTGCTGTTTCTAGACATAATAGGGAAAATAGATGGATAACAATTATGTGAGCCTGCTTTTATAATTATCCCTCGTACAAAATCCATTTATTTTATTGATGGTCAAAAGCAAGGAATTTTGCTTTCTGTAGGTGGAAGGTGAGTTTTGTACATGTAGGGATACCTGGTGTGAATCTCTGTACTTAATGTGTCTGAGAACCCCATAGATAAAGTTAACATTTTGTTTATATCTATATGTGCCCGTAATGTAATGAATGCCCCCTTGCACTAAAAAGGAAACAAAGCCATGAAAGATGATGTACAAGCATTCAAATATATTAACTATTAATATAGCAAACATTCTGCTTGCATTCTCCAAAACTACATTTCTGTTTAGTCCTGTATTTTACTCCAACATCACTACTTCTAGACACCATCATCTGCATCAAAAATGACACAAAGCTACTTCTAGATAAATCAGTTCAAAACTCGACAGTTCTCCTAAACATACTCTCTTACCCTATGCAGTAGTGTAGCCATGTCCAAACCACTGCTGGGACTAGTCTCAGGCACATGCTAGGCCTCCAGTCACGCCTAATAAAATTTGGAAGTAATGTTAATTGGAATGGGCCAAACCCATGCCAGGGACCTCTTTAACAATGTCATGGTTGTGGTAGTTGTGTTCTCCTGCCAGGAAAATTCTTTGGATACCTTTCATTTCGTAGTACATGTTTAGTCCCCCATTCCACAAGCTGATTCTTCCAGGAGGACTGTCTACGTCCAGAGTCCAAGGGGGTCTGTGCCTGGGTGGCAGACCCACATTGCTGACTGAGCTACAAGCCTGGCCTTCAGTGGTTTGAAGAAGAACCCAGTGCCTAAATAGTTCTAGAAACAGGAGCTCTCTGCACAGCAGGCTTGCCCAGGGCAGGCATTTTGAGTTTTAATTTAGTGGGAATTTCTCACCTCTCTCTCAGCTTTCACAGCTTTGTAGACATTTGCAACTATTTTGTCTTCATTATTTAGCAAATTCACGGGTCATTCTTAAGAGTCATTTGCGAGAATTTGCATGAAGAGGTGGCATCAACAAACCTGAGACAGTAGCAGAGATAAATCCCAGCTAGAAATGATGGAGAAACAAGAAAGGAAAGGTGCCTACTGCAAAAGCCAGAGTGCTGTCTCCGACAAGAAAGGGTTAGAAAACATCTTCTGCACCTTTTCTCTTTCTATTATTTGCATATAAGCACTTTTCGATCGGGAAACTCTAAGTGTTTTCTTGGTCGTCACAAAAGAATTGAGAGACTAATAGTCAACAGGTAAACTTGAAAAACATTTTCACATGTACCTCTATGATTAGTAGTGGTTAGTGTATGGGAATGGCAAGAGGTTCTACCAGCATTTTTCTTATTAAGGAAAGATAGAGAATGAATGCAAAACAATATTCAAGATCTGTTGGATAACTTTTCTTTACTCTCGTGATGTTCTTTACCTTCCTCTTCATTTTATGAGAAATAAAAATACTGAATCTTAAAATCTTTTCCTAGAAATACATTGGGTGCAGGAGGTAAGCAGAGACAGAAATGGGAGCCGGATAGAGTGAATAGAAAAGTTAGAAAACAAGACACAATGTATAGAAACTTCTCATATGAATGAAAATTTAGACATGAACTTATGCAACAGGGTGAGAGTTGTAGCAGGTTCTATAGCTGAAATAGTGACGTGCATATCATAACCAATATCAGATCCCTGTAACGAAAACCAAACAATCTTAATAACAAGAGGACAGTTTCTGGACTCTAAACTTGTATGCATCAGTTTTCTTTTGGGGTTATTTCTAATTTGAACAGATGTGATGATGGATCTCTTGCATTTACTGATGCACTACAGTCTATTATTCAAGAATATGGTTATTTCAAAGTCTCCACATTCAACCTAAGAAAGGGCAGATTAAATTGCAGGGACTAACCTTGAATCTCTTTCTTTGACATATTTACCACCAGCATGGAAATTCTGCATGAATGAGGAGTGAAACCCATAAAAACACAGGAAGTCAGTTATTTTGGATTAATCAAATGTGTAGTGTCTTAGTAAAGGCCTAGTAAATGCAGTGAGATTATTTAAACAGGGATTGTTAACTACGTTTTGTTTTAGTTGGTGTTTCTTTGGCAGTTCTCATGGTCATGGGCCATTGTTTCATGTGCGTTACAGAGCATTCCTTTGCAAAGCTGCAGAAGCAGGAAGTCATTGCTGTGTGCTGTTTTACAGTGTGTGTTCCAGAGCCTAGAAGGAACCTCTTAGGGGATTTAATCAGAAGATTCCTCCTCTTTGCCACCTTTCTCCACTCCAGTTTGGGCAAAGTCTGGCACAGGCAGTCTCCTGCTGTGTTAGGCCACTAATCTAAGCATCCTCTTTGATGCCAGTTTATTTATGGGATAATGAAGTAGACACAGTTAATGCCTGTGTAGGCTTCATGAGTTAGAAGCCAAACTTCTATTGCATGGTTTTAAGATTGATACAAGTCAGAAGTATTTGCTGCTATATGCATATATATATATATATATATATATATTTTACTATCTGCAAAATCCTTCTTAAAAACCCTGTTTGGTTTTCATTATCCTGGAGCAATAGTTTTCACATTTTTAGTGTAACAAAGGATTTCTTTTACTATTTTAATTTGTGTAAGAGTGCCTATGCTTGGGTGATATATTCCAGTTTGGCACAGGATGTACCATCATTTTAGACAATTACTGTATTATTGATTCTATATTAAATTAAGCAAATTGACTGGACGAAAAGTAAATCTGCAAGACAAAAGTAGTTCCAAATGTTGGGAAGGAAATGGTCTGACTTGCAGCTTATTGGTGTTTGTGTTAGGGTAACATGAGGCACAGCAGAACAGTCCCAGGGCTTGGCTGGTGAAAGCAGGATGGAAAACCTTACTCTGATGGAGGGAGTGCACAAGCAGAAGGTGCCAAAGCATATGGGGCATAAAAGCAGAAAGTTGACAATGGAGCTGGGTGAAGTGGGAGTGATAGGATGTCTCCATAAGTGTCCAGGCAGTTTAAATGCCCCTAATTCCAGCCACCTGTTCTAGGTAACAGAGAAGTGGGAAGGGAGGGAGGTGGGTGAGAACTTTGTTGTTGTAAGTCACTCTCTTAAGTCTGATTTTCTGTGAGGTGGAAGGTGTTAGGTTGTGCTGGTTCCTTGGTGCCTGGTGGGCAGGACTAATCAGCACAGTGAGCCAGCAAGGGGAGTGTCACCTTTGGAGGCTGGGGGAAGAGCTCCAGTTGGGAATGTTTGTGTGGAAATTGCTCCACCACCTCTTGGGAGCTTCGTGCTGGGTAATCACTGGATAAAAGTCTCATGCAGCCCTGGTAGCCCTGGTTTTATAAGAAGAGCCTTTTTCTGCACAGCTGTGCCCTTGCTCAGAGCTGTAAAGCTGCCAGTGGTGCAGGCAGCAGGTACTGACCTGGGAGGAGGAGTCTGACTGCAGAGGAAAGTGAGACAGTTAAGATGGACTAATGAGCTACGTGTTCCAAAGGGGCCACTGATTTTGGATGCCCTACTTTTTAGGTGTTGAGACGTGTAACATCTTGGTAAAATTCACAGAGGGGTTAGAAGCTTCCACTGAAGTGAAAATGAGTACTCGTTTTTGCATTGCTTTGCAAAAAAGGAAAATAACAGGGAGAGTCTATGGCTATTTGAGAGATGAATGTTTCAAACCAGAAGAACATTTTTAGCATAGCAAAAAGACACATAATCACTGTAGGAGTGCAGAGATTAAAAAAGGAAAAAAGGATGGTGAAACGTTTGTGGGGAATTAAATATTTGTGAGCCCAATTACATTATAGCTAATAAAATTAGTAATTAATAATAAATTATTAATTCTTAAATACCACTGCTAGTTACCACTGGAAAGGTCAATTTATGGCTCCATATTTAGGGAAATTGTTATGCTCTACAGCAGCAGGTAACTACTAATACACAGAGACCATCATCTTTTTGCTGCAAGCAGTTGTTCTGCAGTTTGGAGAGGTACTGTTTTCCCAAAACGCTCAGTATGGGGCTAAGTTCTGTCCATGGCTTTCTGTGTGAATGTTGGTAGCTGCAATGCAGTCTTTTGGAACACAGATTACTCATTTAGTGTGCGTGCATTTTACACGTGCCACTGCGCTGACCTTTCCCATCCCTTATTTCTGTTTCATTTGGCTTATGCAGAGAATATCCTTGGGGTTTGTCTACTCTGTCAGTCACACAAGGGTACAAGCCTGCTTTTCAGTGTAGATTTGCCCACTTTTCCTGTTGCGGTTTTTCAGAAGTATTGAGTACAGGCTTAGAGCTGCTGTTGGGGGTATGGTTCCATGTATTTTGTGCTGTATTGAAGGCTGCCTTCCATCTGGATCAGCTGGACATAGAGCACAGGAATGTGCTGTTGTTCTCCTTACCAGAAGCTATCGCAAGTCACTGTCTTTCCAAGCACAACATGGTCTTGGGTGATGCCCAGAACTGTGAAGCAGAATATTTGTCCAGGATCTTGATTTTCTCTGTTGAGTTTGCTTCTCAACCTGATATCATAGGTGACGGCAGAAGGTTGCCAGAAATACTTGCAAAATGGGGCTTAGATCCAAGAGCTCTCCTTTCTTAGGCCTTTGTGCAGCAGATATAGAAGAACTTACCCCAATCTGCTGTATTTGCACTATGGCACCTTTGCCTTGGACCTACAGCAGGACTCCCAGCATATGGGATCTGCATGAGCAGGAGTTACACAACAAACACTCTTGGTCATTTTACTAAATAGCTGAACTTCTTTGCTTTCTGAAAATCAGAGTGCTTGCTGTTTGTTAACATGAGTCCATGAGGACTTTGTCATAGGTTTTTGAGTGCTCTTGTTTTACCAAGGAGCTTTCTGTGTTGCATATCATGTATTTTGGTTGGGCTCAGTGCAAAAGTTCTGAGCCAAGGTGGCAAAGGGCAAAGGTGAAAACTTAGCAGCAAACCAAGTCTTGGGAGATCTTTACTGCCATGGGCTGCTGTGAGGATGGACACCCACCAGCATTTAATAATGACATCAGGCTTTTCACTGAGATTAGATTCCTGCTTCTTTCCAGTTACCACACAGGCTCCACAAAGGGTAAGGAACAGGTAGGAGGTAGAAGCCGTTCTGCAGTCTCACTGATATATGCGGTCAAACTTGAATAAACTGATGGAAATTCTGTCACTGTTGCTTTTCTATGTATTCTTTTCTTTTTCTGTTGCATCACTTCCTGATTGTGACTTTTCAATGATTCAGATCCAAGGATGTCTAATCAAAGTCCTTTGTAAACTATTTTAATGAAACATTATACAATTGAGAAGTTTAGACATGTGTCCAGAAAGTTGAACTGCACAAAGGGTGATGACATGTCTAAATATAGTATGTTAATACACTGCATCATCACCACTGCCTCCAAGGCAGGTATGTAATATACATATATAATTACATTAGTTGATTATAGAAGCAATACCTTTGGTACTCAAGCGCTGTGTGCTTGATGTAGGGTCATGATTTCAATTGCCAGCTTGATGCTTTAACATCAGGTAGGTTTTATTTGACAAGCTCTACTCAGGCAACTTATTAATAAATAGCTGTGCAAAAAAATAATGTTTCTTGTTCTCAGCAGGGTGGGCCCAAGGAACCCGTCGTTACTTTCCAACGGAATTTCAAAAAGAATGAGATAATGTTATACTGAATTTCTCTAAAAACACTTTTATGCGTGCTCAGGGTACTGAACATTTTTATAGAACAGGATGGCACAGCTTGGGTGTAGTGCAGTTCCGCTGTGGGGTGGCAGTGCTGTAGCCCAGTGTAGCCAGGTCGTAAATGGGGGCTCTGCATCTGATTGAAAGAACTGCTCAGATTTCTCTGCCTGTTGGGTCTGCACTGTTACTGAGAACAGCATTAAGTGCTAACAACTTTTAAATTCTGCAAGGGCTTACACTGAGCTCTTATCTTCCTTCATAGTTTAGGAAAGGGTTACTTAGTCTGATACTTCAGTTTTAAAGTATTGTAAGAAAATAAATGTGTCCTCAGAACCTGGGATTTAGTATAAGGAGTTTAATATACATTGATAGCAATATATCTGTGTCTCATTTAGTGTGCTGCCATCGAAATACGCATATTAACAGCTTCTTTTTATTAAGATATCCCCTTGATAATACAGAGAAAGATTACAGGTTATATGTGACAAATCCCTTGCTAGGTATTGTATATATAGCTATGCCGCGAGTAATTCATGTAAAATAAATTTCAAGGGAAAACATTTGTGTGTCAACATTTCATTTCGTTTCTTTGCCTTATTGGAAACAGTGAAAGCCATTCTGTGTCTGAAACAAGATACATATGGTGCATAGCTCACCATTTTGGAGAACGCTGAGCAATCCATAAGCTTTGGTACATATTCTGTAATTGCTTCCTAAAGAAGAATGAGTATGGCATGTAGCTGAATTACGTAATGGATCAATTAAGCTATTTCTCTTTTTCTTTTTTTTTCCCTGCTATTTACTATCTAGAAGGAGCATACTTTTAAAGTGTTTGTTTTTCCTAATTTCGACGTGCAAGAGTTAAATACANATATATATAAATAAGACCCAAAATATTCCTTTCCTAAAATAGAACTGATACTTCAGAAAAAAAACCATTTCAAGGTGATTAAAGCTTTATGGTAACTTTCGTCTTGATCATGTCTTTTATTGACTGTAAACATTATCACTTCTGAACACAGTCATTGCAGAAGAATGTTTTTCTGAGATGGCTGTATTACCCAATTCCTAGAAAGATTGTTTTAAATTATTATATATGCTTAGGCCTAGCTTATACGTGGGGATAAGGAGTTTCTAATATTTTAGGCACATTTATATTATACATGTATAATCTAATACAAAATAATGGGTATAATACAAAAAAAAAAGAATGGAAACAGTATAAAAAATATAAATATCACCTATTTATTTTTCCTTTAAAATCCACTGTGAGCATTATGGAATGTCATGATCCAAAACTCATGGAGAGCAGTAGAGACTAATCAGGTCTGTCAAGGAGAATTAGATGGAAGTAATTCCTTTCTCCTATTTGTTTTAAGCATTTATTTTTATTTTTTAAAATTGACTGAGAGAAGTTGGCAATTCCATTCATTTCCTAAGTAACAGGTCCACCACAGTTGACCCTCGTGGCATCTTTTCTCTTGCTATTCACATCTGTTGAAGGGAGATGGACATTGCTGTATTTTTGGAACCCTCAGTGCTAGTATTTTGAAGCTTCGTTTTAGCATCCATGAATGCTGAATTCCCAACTTGGTAGGAGAGGAGGGGACTTTGAGAGCAGGTGAACCCTTCTGACAAAGTGTAAATCTTAGTGCACAGATATCCTACATTTATAGGATCCCACACATGGATACGTAGTGTAGGAGCATACAATGCTTTGGATGTTAATGAAAACAACAAGCTCAATGTTAGCTTCAGAAGCTCAAAAAGTATGTTTTTTGGTTGAGGAATGTAAAACCCCACAAAAGCACAGACCACCACAGCTGTGTGCACAGGCTCTTTAGGTTATGGCTGTGCTGTGCTGTGCTTGTTGTGGACAGGTTTTGGCTTTACCAGAAACTGAAGATAAAACTCTTGAGTTTCTCTATTAAAATTCAATCAGAGATGAGTCATCAACCTTGTTTTTCTTGTTAGGAGCTATTTACTTTGTGCTTGGTACAGCTGCTCTGTCTACAGCTGATGCCAAACATGGTGTCAGAGCTGCCAGCTCTGTTGGGTCAGAAAAGGACAAATTAAGGACCAGAACAACTGGTTTTGTAAAGCAGAAAATTGGACTTGCAAAACACCGTTCATTGATCCGGTTTCAGCAGGGAAAGGCTTTTGGTAGAAATGTCTGTGTAAGGATCTGTCAGTGCTTTACAAGCGTGTGGAAATGGTGTGTGGCTTCCCACACACCTCCAGGTAATGGGATATCCACACCCTGCCCATAACCTGCTACGACACACTCGCCGCCAACCCCATCTGCCTTCTGGCCACGACCGCAGAAAGCGACTTTGGGTAAACCCTCAGTGTATGAACTTGTGGGCTTCCAGAAGCTTCCTTCATGAGAATTGTTTTTATGTAAGCAATTGCCAGGTCTCAGCAAACTGAGAGGAAACTGTGAAATGTTTTATGAGAAACCTCTTATATCTCTTTCACTAAAATGTGCAGCTTCAATGCTGAATATCTTAGGTGGTTGACTCAGCATTTCCATTAAAGTAATAAGGATAGGAGCAGCTTATCAATAAATATTTGCAAGTTTTCTCAGCTCCATGGGAATTTTATTGGCAGTCATTCTTTGAAAGGCCTTTAAGAAGGGTAAGCCTTTGTCAACATCTCCTGTGGTCAAAACTGTCTCAGTCTGGTTTTGTACAGCATCTGTGCTTGACTATCCCTGTGGCTTTTAATTTGCCTTCCTTTAGCAGGTATTTTTCTCTCAGCAATACATAATTGAAACCCCTCAACTTTGCAAGACAAAATGGAAAGCTGATCAGAATTCTCAGTATTGATGTCAATGTTATTTAGGACTTTTTTTATTATGATCAAATAGTTTCGTGCTCTCCATCATTTCCTTTGCTTTACCTGCATAGTGCTGTATAGTCCAAAGCAATTAAAAGGTGGTGGCTTGTACGCAGGCCTAACTGTCCTGAATGCTCCATTTAGCTTAATATTCCATGCCACTAAGCTGTTTATCCCTGCTCTGACCTGCCTATTTACAGGAAAAGTCGGGTTGTTTTTGAAAACCCTTCTTGCATTTTAAAAATGAGCTTTTGGGTTCTTACCTGGTTTAACTTAGAGAAAAAAATTAAAAAGCTCTGCAAAATAAATCAGGGGCAATTATGTCCTTGTGCTGTCCCAGGGCAGCTATGGAGAGCCGATAAGCTGGGATGCAGGATTATTTTATTTCTGATTGTGGGGCTAACGCAGTCTTGTAGCCAGTGATGTGAGGCTCCTGAAGAAGCAGAGTGGTCTGTGGCAGGGATTTGCATCCTCATAAACTCTTCCTGTCTTTGGCAGTGAATTCAAAGGCAGTATTTCCACAGTTGGTGAGTGCTACTGAAGATATTTTCAGCTGTGCAGATATTTCTGCTACTTTTCTGTGGGTGCTGACATCTGTGCTCTACTAATGAGTGCACAGTACATTGCCTGTGTCCAAGCAGCATCTGTGCATGAATTGGAAGTTGCAGTTTTGCCCTCACCTGTGGTGGGAGTGGAAGTATTGATGTATGTTGGCTTGAACTTGGTTGTTGGACAGTGGATGCTATTTCGAAATGTTGCTAGGGGTTTGCTGGAAAATGTTGAAAAATACAGATGAAGGGGTACGTGGGCACAGTTCTGTGCCAAAAGGAGTGGGGACCTCTGGTTAAAAATTTACAAGAGGCGAGTGTGTATCTGTTGGTCAGCACTTCTGTCCTTGGTACACCATTCTGGAGGTGCTGCAGGCACACATCAGCCATGTAGGAATTTAGCTTTGGTGCAGATACGTTTCCTGTAGTGTCTGCTTATTTTTGAAACAAGATCAGGTAGATCTAGAGAACCGTTGCCTACCTTCTGTATAAAGGAAGACTTCGAGGTTAGTTTTGCATACTTGCCATCATCTGAGTGCCCAGCTGATTGCATGCCAGGTAAGGAGACCTCTGCTTGGCTGTTTGGAGCAGCAGCCAGGTGGTGGCAGAGGTGCCAGTGCAGCCCTCTGCCCTCTCCTGACCTGGCTGTAATCTCCGTTCACAGAGCTGGCTGATAAAAATGCATACTGAGTCCTCGTGGTATCACTGAGTCCCTTGAGCTCTGCTAAGCAAGCTGTGCAGGCCAAATTACCAGCTCATAAAAATCCTAAAGAAATGGCTCTTCCCAGGTTTTTAAGGAAGGGGATATTCCTGACACAGCCCAGCTATGTGTGTACTACACCAGGTGAGAGGATTATTTTGCTCTGGCTGATAAGGAGCTCTGAAAATTATTTCCATCATGCAAACTGGCAAGCTGGAGTACTTTTACATAAGAGAAATGATTAATAGTAATTTATGCTTATAGGTTTTTCAAAGCAAAGCATCACCATCATGTTTTCCCCATCTTACAGGTAAAGTTGAGGCAGTGAGAGGTGAAAAGACTTGCTGCAGGGTCATAGTTAAATCTGCTTCCTTTGAGGCTCAGTACTGCTCCAAAGGATGGCATCCCTGGCAGTGAAGTGCTGTCTGCTGTCCTGTGTTTCACAAGGGAAAGAAAAAGAGTTTCAGACCCTCCATTTTATATCTTCCTCTGTGTTTCTGATTTCTGATTCATGTCTCAGTCTTTTGGAGGTTTACTTTTTCATGACATACCAAATGCCTAGCAGGTTTTTCTGATAAAGAGGGTAGTGTGGTGTGTTACAGCAGCATTCCCAGGTTTGCCTGAAGCTCCAATTAAGTTTATCTAAACAAGTGCTCCACCAAATGGTCACTTGTAACCTTGTTACGTCACCTCTGCTGAACTACCCTCTTAGAACAGGCAACAAAGCGCCCACTCTTTTGTTTCTTTCTGGAAGCGTACAAAGACTAAATCTTGAGTACAGTGCTAGTGCTACGTGGGTCTACAATGGAAAGTCTTGTGGGTTGTTTTTTTCCTTTTCTGTCACTTTGTCATGGACTTCAAGTGATTTTCCCAGAGGTCATCTGGTTTCCTCTCAGGGAAGGAGAGGTTGGGATGGAAGGCGGTATAGACTAGAATACCACCCTTGTCCCAACTCTTTCTCCATCACTCAGAGAGTGAGATAAAATGACAAAAAGTAGCTCTAGTCTACTTATATTGATCTGCATGAAGGGTAAATGTGGTTCAGTGTTAGATTTGTTGCTCAAGTATTCCGCTTTGCTTATAAAGAACAGCATGGTAGGAACAAAGGATTGCATCCTGGCAAATACAAGAGGTGGGCTTTCCAGATACCCAAAATTCAAGCATTTATATGGAGTCAGATAGGTAATGTCAAATATCTCTGCAGTGAAGCTTTTCTGATTAATAAGGGAGTAATGTTAATTTACACCAGCTGCAGACTTCCTCTCAAAAATTAACCAAAGTGCTTATTCATTGCTGTTGGCTACATATCAAAAATGATCTTGAAAAGGAAACAGATCAGTAGCAGAAAACATAGATAACAATAATACTCTGCAACAGGGAAAAATACAGAAGTAGGGAAAATAATAAAAAGTGCAGTTCACAGCTCAGAAAATAGCACTGAGGAACTACTGTGTAATTAATAAAATTCACAAAGTGTCAATCAAGTAAACAATCTGGTTTGGGGCAGATGGAAAATAAGGGGCCAAATTCTGTCTTTAGCTGCTCATGTGTGGTTTTGTCTCCAAGGCAGAATTTACTTTATAATCTATGCGTGAATAACAACACAAAACAAGAGAAAGGATATTTTAGTGGTAGCCACAAATGGCAGACATGAGGCCAGATTTAGCTCAAGCTTTAATTGAGAAGGTTGGTCTTGCATAACAGCAGCAGAGGAAGCTGCCAATCCCTGAACCTATCCTCTAATAAAATATCATTTTTAACTGTTAGCCCTTACGAAAACAGCACTGGTTTCCGGTCAGAGAATCATAAGCAGTTGATTGCCCAGACATAATGGTAACAATTACCACTAATGCCACGTTGCAGCAGTTTTAGAGGACACAGCAGCATGAGAAAGATGTTCAAATGCCCTCGAAGAAAATATTGTATTGCTGGTCTAGCCGATAAGAAACCTGAATGGCAGAGAAATTGTTAAAAAATGATGGGATTTATGGAGTAGGCTAAGAAAGTGAATGAAGAAATGTTTGTCTAGGTTCATCCCACCCTATGAAAGGCAAGAACATGCCTGTGTCTTCCAAACAGAGTAAATAATAGTGGATGAAGAGCATGAGAATACTTTTCTAAGATCTTTGTTAAGATTAAAAGGCACATCTAATATAACAATTTCGGTAGTGGAAGTTGTTAATGACAAGGATGTTACTAAAACAAAGGGCTCCAGGGCCAGGTTCTTCCCTCAGGGCACAGCAGTGTACCTAAGTGTATGGCACAGCTTTCATTTGGCATCCTTTAGACATTAGACACTGTGGAGGGCACAGTAATTTAGCATGTCTTAACAATTCAGATTTTATACTGGTGGTAAAATTGTCAAAGGACGTAAGTCAAAATTTGGAGGAAGAAGCCATGTTGTTTATTGGACCATTTAAGTGGAAAATGAAAACAAGCTTTTGGCCTGCAAGCATTCCTTTGGCAAGGAATCCACGTATGACAGTCTCAGGGTACACTTTTGTATCCAAAATCCAGACATCTTATTTTCTGGGATTAGGAGATCACTACCAAAGTCAGCAAAGGATAGCAACAGTTCTTTTGGGACAAAAATCCTATTCTCATTCTGAGTGATGCAAAAATGACATTTGGTTGTTTTCTTTCAAAATTGTATAAGCTTTTGGTTGCTTTCTTAAGAACTGAAAGTCATTTAGACACAAGATGATGTCTGGGAAGAAGACTGAACTTCGTGTTGCACTGAATTATGCATATAAACAGAAAAATCAGTGTGTGCAGGGTTAAGAACAGAAATAGGATTTTTTGTTCCTGAAGAGCCGTTACTATCCTTTCCTCTACTGGCTTTGATGGAAATGTCCCGGGCTTTGAGTCCCAGGAACCAAAATGCCTGTGTTTTGGAGAAGAGAGGGACCTGAATGCCAGGTGAGTGTGGAGTCTGTGCCTGTGCCAAGGACAAGCTTCACGGGGATTTGTGCTTCAGTCACACAGAAATGTAGAGAATAGTGGCACATCTGTCCTTTGCCTGAATCCTCCCTGGTGGGTGTTTTTTAGCGCACATTTAAAACTTTTTTTGTGGCAGACACTCTCCAACCTCCTTACCTGTAACTTGCTCTAATGACTTTTTGGAGCAAAGGAAATTAATGTTCTTCTTTAGTCTTCTCCATCAGTTCACTTACATTGGTAAGTCACGTATCTAAATCTCGTATTATTTTTTGCTGTTCCTTGGGATCTTTGCAGGTTTTTTTATGTCTTTTTCTAACATGTGGTGGAGAACAGGACGAAGTACTTCAGTGAGGCAGTGTCTGTACTGAGAGAAGGGAATAACAACAAGCACCTTGAACTCACCATGCTCCTGTTAGCACCTCTCAGAAAGACACCTGCTGCTTATGGACTAAACTAATAATGCTGTTTTCCTCCTCCACAGAGGAGAATGCCATGCCACACTGTCTCAAAAGCCTTACAAAAGCCAAAATCCATCATATCTATAGCTTTTCTGTGCTTCACAAAGCCAGTTATCCTGTAAGAGAAGTTAATGAGTTTGGTCTGATATGACCTGCTCTTGACAAATCTAAGTTGTCTCTTTCTTTTTGTCTTATTATGCTTGAGAGGATTAAAAATTGATTATTAATAATTTATTCCAGTATCTTTCCAGGTGTCAGTGTAATGCTACCTTGTCTACAAATCCCCAGATTCCTGTTTTCCACTTTTTAAACCTGTTCACTTTTGTTTGTCTTTCTTCACGCCTCTGGGAACTCACTATTCTTGAAGACAATCACTAATGGTTTGGAGACTGCTCTAGCAAGTTCCTTAAGCACTCCAGGGTGAGTTTCATCAGGCCCTACTGATTTGAATTCATCTGACTTATTTAAACACCCTGCCCTATCCCTGCTCTTGCCTGTGTTTCCTCTTGCTCAAGCTCACTGTGCTAAGCAAAGATAGAAGCACAGAAGGTATAAAACACTTCAGCCTTCTGTGTCTGTCATTATCTGCCTTCACTTTCTTTCAGTCTTTATTATTATCTTTATCTAGAGCTTTTTCCTGTCGCCTCTAAGCTTGAAAAATCTATGATCCATTTTGTGCTGCAGCTCCTCAAGGTTTATTCTTGGCTTGTTCTAGACATCTGCTGTTGTGCTTAGCCCTTGTCCATTCCGAGTGCAGACTGGCTTAAATTGTGTCCTTGGTGCAAAGGTGCTCGCTGAGTTTTCGGTCTCGAGTTTCTCCCCTCTGCCACTGTGCAGTTTATACAGTTTGGTATATTGGACTCCCTGAAAATTGTACCCAGGGCCCCTGGATTGTCTAAGATACAACTGGGCTTTCTGACCTGACCTGCATATGGAAGTATTGAGTGGGAATTCACAGCAGAATACAATAAGTCTGGTTTTCAGAGCTGTGTGTCCGGGCTGCCATATAATAGGGATACTGGGGAATGTCATAATCTTCTCCATCATCCTGAAATCCAGAAGAGATGAATGCTTCCATCTGCTACTGGGACAACTCCTTAGGACACTCTATAAAGGAAAGACTTTTATACAGAAAAAAATTAGTCTACTCCTTGTTAAATCTTAAATAGCAACGACCTACAAAGTTACCTCTTTACAGCAGGATTTTCAGAGGTATTACTGGAATAGTAATTTTATTTATCTTGAAAAGGCTAGGGGGTGTCTTACAGGATATCTTACAAGGTACTTAAACCACTGTGGCTGTGCAGCAGAGCTTTGGGAAACCGCATGATAATAATTGGAGAAGGAAAGGTTAAGTTTGTCATTATTCACTGGAAAGGTGAGAGGTGTTCCATGACTTCTGAAGGTATGTCAGCTAAGCTGCTGCATCAGAGTTTATCCAGAGGACCATATTGGCCTCTGGGCTTCCTGTGGGTATGTCCTGAGCTCTGGGCAGGGAGTTGCTGAGTGAAGTGGAGCTCACTCGCTGTGCTCAGCCTCCCTCTGCTCTGATCCCATGGGAATGGCGGAGAAGCTGTTCCTCTGGCACTGGAGTGTGACGCTGCTCTGGACTTGTCCCAACACATCTGCCCTGTGGGACCAGAAATTCCTAGGACACCTGTTTCTTTTCTGATGTGAACAACTGTTCATCAGATGAAATGAAATGCTAGTCAAATGAATGCACATCAGGCATTCCCCCATTGCAGGAGGAAGTGTGCAGGAGTCTTTGATAACAGAAGCTTTGGGAGTTTATTCTTTTTCTCCTGGCACGTTCTAAGCCACCACAGTTCTAGTGGGACCTGCAAGGATTTGGCACCTCTGGATATTGGGCCTTTTGCTGTGTAAAATATGTAAATATTAATTTGAGAGTTGATTCAAAAGATGCTCTCTCAGGAAGAAGACTTTATGGAGGTATCACTACTAGGGTTTTTTGGTCTGGTAGCATTGCCTGGAGGGCTGGATCAGTGCTCAGGAGTCTGCATGTGTAGGTAACAGCAAGGGAGCTCACTGCAGTGCAGGAGAGAAAATAAGGCCCATTAAATACAACATATTACTAACAGCAGTGTTATTATGTACCCGAAGCGTTGACAGTAAAACAGAATAGAGTCCCCTTTTATTTTTAAACCTGTGACAGATTAGAAGACAAATCTATATGCAGCTGTATCAATTTGTAACTTCCATTTTGCTTTGTAAAGGCAGTTTTGATTGCAGAGCTGTCCTGTGCCATGCTGTAGGCTCCACTGAGACTTCACGTTGCACTGAATCAGCAGGCTGTCAAGCCTTGAGAATCATCCACTCAGACAAGGCTTTCACAAAGAGCTAACTATTTTGTAGCCAAGAAAATCCTGTTTCTCAGGAATCTGTAACAGTCATGCAATGAAACTGAGAAAGGGAGTAGCATCTACATGTCTGTCTCACATCAGCAACACTTGTGCTCTAGAAAAATACAAATGATTGGTTTAGTCATTCAAAAATGTCTCTGTCTTGCAGCAAGTAGTTGGGGGTCACAAAAAGCTTGGGAATCAACCGGAAAATCTTCTGAACTGCAGTTTTGCAGAAAAGTCTGCTCAGGCTCTTTGGGAGTTTGGCAGGACGCAGGTGTAATTTTCAGGCATCTGGCTGGTAAAATTTCATTTCTGGCAAAGGGATGCAGTGGAAATCTGAGCTCAGGGAGTGACTCACAAATTTAAATAAGGATGTCTAGAGCTGAAAGGCAGTGTGTGTGCAAAGGAAGGTGTGGAAGCTGTGTGAGACCAGAGACATGCATGTGCAATTTGGCTTTTGCAAGGTCAGAAGTTGCTTAGGTTATACTGAAAAAAAAGACAGGGACCTAGTTTTCAAGTCAGGATTGAGGGGAAATGAAAAAGTTAATGCAGAATGCTACATCCACGTGTGCTCTTGTGGCTTTTTGTCTGAATTTGTACCAGACACAATTTCAATTTGAAATTAAATGTTATCAGCAGACCCCCTAAGATTTGCATTTGAAACATTGTTTTCCATTGCCTTATGTATTCTGGAGCTTCCAAACAGGTTTTTTATGCATCTGCGGTGGTTGAATTCTTTGAAAGTCAGAAATCTCCCTATACATCAGCCTGCATGACAGGCAGCAAACCACCTGTGAGTCTTGCAGCAGTGGAGCAGGGGATTGTTTTAGGAGGAGGCAGTTTTAGTGAAGTGATCTGGGTTTATTGTTTGGTTTAAAATGGCAGTGGAGTCAATTAGGACACCCACTCTACAGAGCATGAATGCATGTTGAACAAGAAAAATGTCTGATCTGCACAGGGACCTAAGACAGGATCTTCCTTCTCTTCTCTGGAAGCCTTGCTGCTCTCACATGTGGTGGTGAGGGCCCTGCTGCATCTGCAGGTGGGCGGGATGCAGGTTCTTTAAGGAACTGAGGCATTTTAAAGTTTGCTAAATATTTAAGCATCTTGTCACAAAAGCATGTATTTCTACTCCATAGTTGCATTCCTTGCTTGGCATAGGCTGACCTCAGAAACAGAAGCCTGGAGACCTGGTTCTGTCAAAATCTGTGTTTCTGAGTGAAATGAGCACAGAACCATGGTGATGAGTAGTCCTGCATGGAACTGCAGCATTTCCTGCCCCTAAATATGCTGTGGTCCTTCACATTTAGACAGTTGTGGTTTTATTTTCCTTAAAGTCCTTGTCAGGAAAGGACGAGGACAGAGCAAAACATGCAAGCGCTCATATGATTAAATACTTGATTTAGTCTGTGTAAACCTTTTGTCTTATTTAAATATCCACTTGGAAGCTTTGATGGCTTACAATGTGAGAACATGAATTCAGGGCTATGGATGAGATTCCTGAAAGTGGCTGGGGAGTTGCACAGGCTGAGAGGTGCATTTCAGACCTGTGAAATATCTTCCAGTGCCACTCCCAAAGGGTGCCAACTTAGCAGGCATTCAGAATTCCTGAGCTTTGCTAAGTTAAGTGTTTCCCAGCAGTGCTGAGGTATGTTCCAGTATATGAATAAGATGGAGTCAGGTAAATAATTTAAAGAACCTTGCTTTACTGCACTGGTGAAACTTTATGAAACACAAAGATATTTCCTGTCAAATTTCTTAGCATTGTATTGATTGTTAACCAGGCCCCCCACCCCACTTTTTACACAAATATATTAATAAATACAATAGTACTGAGACATTTACTCACAATTATATCAGCTGAGTTGGATAGTCAGTATGGTTACAAAGTCCCTAAGGAAAGTCTTTGCTAATAGCTAGCACTATTATCACTTTGTCCCCAGTACATAATAATTTCCAGCACTAGATTTACAGAATTATCATTCCAAGCCAGAGGAAAGCAGTCAGACTAATGAGACAACGTGAAAATGGATGTTGTTTCCCACTGAACCAATACTGTGGAAACACATGCCTCATGCACAGTTGAGAGGGAAAAACCTCCTGCCACTTAAATGAACAGAATTGTTATTTTGGAGCTCTTGGAGCCTTACAGACCCCTTTCTCATTATGGACCTTCAGAAATAAAAGCAGGACTGGAACTGCAGTGATTAGTGAACTGTAGATGATGGTTAAAGAGATGATTGGTAATTGGTTGTGTATGTGTGAAGATGTTTTATGTATTTTGCACAAAATTTGGCTATTTTGAATAAATTAAGAGAGATACATGGCGTCAGGAGCCAGGTGCACTGGCTTCATTGCTCTAAGAGAGTGGCTGTAAATCCTAGGTATCAATTTGTTCCTATAGCATCAGGAGCTGTGCATCCATGTTTTCCTTTTTCCACCTGACAGGAATAAATCACTGAAGCTGCAAGCTTCCTTTGTGTGGTGTTGCTTTAGGATACACATCCAGAAATCTGACAATTGATGGGTTCAATGTTTGGCCATCATTTGATGTGTGAGTCCAGTTTGAAGCCTTCTAAAGGTTTGCCTCACTTTTACACTTGGAGAGTTAAGAACAGTGTAATAGTTAGTTAGGATGGGCAGTGTCTCAGTAGGTTGAGCAAGGCAGTCAGTATGAATGGAAGTTACATTGTTCCCGATAAATTGCTGTCACTCGTTTGGCTGTCTTTCAGGGGACTATTGATCTTCACAAGCCTCAGAGAATGTGTTGTTCCCAGGTGCATTCAGAGCCTGCCATGTCCGCATGGGTCACTGTGGCTCGCAGGGGAGCTGGTGCAGGCACGGAACAAAGCTGCAAGCAATTTGGCAGAGCTACAGTGGATGCTGTGGACTGTTTGTACTTCCAGTGGTTCAGCTTTAAAGAGAGCAATTGTCTTGTGCAGTCAAGGTTAAAATGAAGGCTATTAATTTCTGAAAAGATCATGAGAACTGGACAAGTGGAGAGAATTGTCCACTGAGGAGTCTATTTTTGTTTTAATAGCGCTCTTTTGGAACAATTTAAACTGAAATCTGAGCAGGCTTGAGGTCTCCATTTTAAAATGGTGAAAGGTAGTGCAGTGCCCTTGGGCTCTTCTCAGCTGACATCCTTTGTTTTCCATAGTTCCTGCCTCTGTGACAGTGATAACATGGCCCATAATGGGTAAAGCTGTCTACATTCTGCGTATGCCTCGAGTAAATGAATGCAGTGGTCTTGCAGTGGAATCACAGAATCATGGGATGGCCGAGGTAGGAAGGAACCTCTGGAGATCACCTGGTCTCAACCCACTTGCTCAAAGCAGCCAACTAGAATAGCTGGGACATTGTTCAGCTGGGCTTGGAGCATCTCCAAGCACGGAGACTCCACAGCCTCTCAGGGCAACCTGTGCCAGTGTTGGCCATACTTGCGGTAACAGTCTTTTATTCTTAGGTTTAAATGTTCCTTCTTGTATTTCTGTTTGTGCTTGTTACCACTGAACATTGCTGAGAAATACCTGGCTTCATCTCCCTTACTCTTCCACGAGGGAATTGTACACATTGTTAGGACATCCCGTCTCAAGACTTACCCAGGCTGAACAGTCACAGCTCCCTCAGCTTCTCTTTGTGTGAAGGATCCTCCAGTTCCTTAATCATCCTTGTGGCCATGTGCTGGACACACTCCAGTATGTCTGTCTCTCTCTCTGGTACTGGGAAAATCATCCATGCATTGTGTGCTTTTAAAAAATGTTTTTGTTGGAACCTCTTTGTGCATCCATGCAGACCTTCTGCAACCTCCTTTGCTTGACTCACTGCAAGGGCCATCCTTGGGTTTGGAAAACATGGTCTTTGAAAACTCCCTCCTGAAAAGTCTCTCATCCCCAGGTGTGCAGCAGAATTTACCTCAGCAGCTTAACCTAATTTACAAGATCACTCTTTCCCTTTGTGCCTCAAGGAACCATCTGTATGTTTTGCTGGTATTTTTCAAGAAATTTTAATGAAACAAGGCACACAACTGACACTGTATCCTAGCTCTACCGTGACTGGGGTATTCTAAATGTTTAGAATAAAACTTCACTGCTCATTTTTCCAAAGGCAAAATGAATAGCCTGTTCAATATCATGACTTTTCACACAGCTAAAAAATGATTAAGGGCTTGGATTCTGCTTTTTTTTTTTCTCTGTCAGACATTGGACTATTTTCTCCATTTTTTTCTTCAGCCTCTGTATTTACACTGCATCATCGTTTTGGCACTGCAAGCCCCCATTTAAAATTCATAGTATGTCCTTTCCACTTAAGTACTTTGTGTCAAAATTTCCATGTGAGTGCGATTCTTCATGGCAACAGCACATTTTATAAAGTTATAGAATAATTTGCGTTGGTGGGGGCCTTTAAAGGCTACCTAGTCCAACCCTGCTGCAATGAGGACGGACATCTTCAACCAGAGCAGGTTGCTCAGAGCCTGACAAACCTGTTCTTGAATGTTCCCAGGGATTAGGCATTCTGCACCTCTCTGACCAACCTGTTCTGCTGGTTCAGCACCCTCATTGTAAAAAATTTCTTCCTTACATCTCATCTGAATCTACCCTCTTAATATGTAATAGATTTGGATGCTGAGAAACAAAGAAAAATTAAAACACCTCTTTGGGGTGTTAGGGTCTTTGAGGGGTTCGCTGTAGGAGAAGGAATAAGCATTTCTGTTGTGCTCACCCAAGCTCCCAACACAGAGCCAAAATGTGCTTGGAGAGCATAGGGATCATGGTTAATTACATTTTCCCACTCCCATTCAAGTTGGCTCCTACCTGTTGAACTCTGAGAGTTTGTTTATATATGTTACATTTTCACTGTTTGAAAGAAAGCTTTAATAGGTGCTGCTCAGTGCAGTAAAACCAATGCACTTGATTTGTAGTTACCTGTCAAAGGTTTGTTTACAAGAGCTTAAAAAGTCAGCCTGTCATATAATAACTATTTCATTGGTAAATCCACTTCTCCCTGTCAGGGAGCAAGGTGAAATGATAAAAGCTTCCACAGCATGGTGTATGAATAGAGAGCATAGCTGAGGATGCCCATTAACAGAAAGAAATAATATTTAGGAAAAATTACAGACTCACAGGATGGGTCAGGTTGGAAGGGACCAGAGTGGGACCAGATTCACCTGGCTGAATCTCCCTTCTCAAGCAGGG
Source organism: Atrichornis clamosus (assembly GCA_013400975.1). Lineage (NCBI taxonomy): Eukaryota > Metazoa > Chordata > Aves > Passeriformes > Menuridae > Atrichornis > Atrichornis clamosus. Next base: position 64,534 of record WBMZ01010162.1, read on the forward strand.
TCATGCCAGAGCACATGACACAGGATACTGGGTATCTCTAGTGAGGGAAATCTGCAATATCCCTGGGCAACCTGTCCCAGTGCTCGGTCATTGCACAGCAAAGAAGTTCTTCCTCATGATCAGGTGGAATTTCCTGTGCATCAGTTTCTGCTGTCACTTCTTGTCCTGTTACCTGACGCCACTGAGCAGAGCCTGGTCATCCTCTGACACCTCCCCTCAGACACTGACAGACATTGTTGATGTCCCCTCTCAGGTGTCTCTTCCCGAGGCTGAACAGGCCCGGCTCCCTCAGCCTTTCCTTGTAAGAGAGATGCTCCAATCCCCTCATCATCTTCTAATCATTGTCCTTCTTGTCCCCCTGGGCACTGCTGGCTCATGGACAGTTTGCTGTCCACCAGGACCCCCAGGTCCTTCTCGCCAGAGCTGCTCTCCAGCAGGCTGGTCCCCAGCCTTAGATTTATAAAATTTAAACAGAGGTAGGGAAAAAAGACTGTGAAATGAAGATTGGGATCTAGGACAAGGATTAAATGTGTTGAATTCCGATTGGAAACTGGAGACTACATGAAATATAGGAACATAATTAACTGCCCTCAATAGTGATATCAGCCTGCCTGCGTCTGTATCACACAACAGGGGTATGCGTGTAAAGATTGCCTGAAAAGGCTTTGCTTCCTTCCCTGTAGAGGGGCTTGAACTTGAAACACACACAAGAAATAGCCTTTGCAATATTTTTTCAGTATTTTGAAAACTGTAATCAAGAAATCACCTTAAAATAAGTGGCATGTTCCCTGAATTGTCAGTGCACAGACAGAAAACGGCTTTAATACAAGTTACTGTGTGTTTTTGAAACAGAAAATGCATGCTAATTGATGGGAAGTAAATGCACACTATAAGAATTTTAATATAAGCTAGAACTAAAGGAGAGCTGCATGATCACAAATGCCACCTCCCTAAATACTTTAGTATAAGTGGGCAAAATGCCTTCAAGTTTCAGTATGTGCATCAATAAGATAAGCAAATATGAACTTACTGCTCCTCGATTCATAAAACTTTAATACAAAAATTATAAGAAGGAAGACAAGTCAAAACTAGTTAGATATTCATCAGATTGCCTTCTAGAGAGGACAACAAAATTAGCCTTCTATTTATTTGATGATAAGCAAGCACAAATGCATAATTTTCCAGTTCGCAAACCTTCTATATAAAATGCCATTGGAAAAGGAATGCAAAACTTATTTTCAGAGGTCTTAGAGGGAATTCTAAGTAAAAGGACACAACAGTAAAACAACCAAAACCCAGCCTGCCCTATTGTATCATCAACAAAGCCTTACAGGATTAGACAGATGGTTTAATACAGTGCTCTGACTCAAATGCTTAGTGGAGTAAAGATGGAAGAGGAGAGGCTCTGGGTGAGTTGGGATGATGACCAACCCACGGTCCTGCAGTGAAGAGCACCACTAGTGCTCACAGCAGCACAGTGTAGCCACAGCCGCCCAGCAGCTGTGGAGGTCCTCTGCAGTTGGGGCTGCCAGGGGGACCATTCCTTTGCACCCTTGTCACCCAGGGAGCACACAGCCCGGGCACTTGGGCCGATGTGAGCATCTGATGCCAGGTGCAAGCCTGTAACCTTTTGAAATTGCACTCTCAAATAGTCACAGAAGGCAACCGGGAGTGAAAATTATTTCATTATAGTTTTCGTCTGACTGAATCACTATTGAAATCACTCATCTTCTCGGCTCCATTCCTCTGTTATTTTCCTTGTTAGCATGTGCCACTGTCAGAAAAGAGAGATTATTTATTGCCCTTCAGCACTTAAGAAAGTTAACTGCAGCAACACATCGTGGAAAAGGGATTATTTATTGTAACATAAACCTCATCCTTTACATAATGTGGAAATCCTAGTGTAAATTTGTTCACTGTGCAAGCATTTGAATCCTTTGGGTCTTTACATAAGATAGTGTTCCTCATGTTACTGAAGAGGTGCATTCAGTTTACAGCACAGAGAGGGATGCAGCAGGGTGCCTGGTTTGTGGTTGCAGCGTGGTGTGGATATTGCTAAGTGGACTTTAATCAAGTCTCCTGGCTCCAGCCTGCCTATCAGAGCCCGGGGCTGAGTGCACTGACCTTCCACGTATTTACTGTGGTGCTGAATTGGGTTTTGCAGCTTGTGTTAGTGCTATGAAGGCGAGACTGAAGTACACTCAGATGTATGGGAGGGGGTCTTAATCCAAGGATGTTTAGATTTGTGGGGCACCCAAAGATATATGAACATTTAAAGAAATATTTCCAGACTGCATCTGAAAGTCTATTTAGATTATTATAAGTCTAGTTTTGTATTATAACTCTATTTTATTGTCATAACACAGCCCCAAAATTAGCTCCCTCTATGGACTCAGAGACAAAAAATGGGGGTTTTTGTTACAATTTTCCCTGGAGATATTTTGCACAATCGCTAAATTTTCCCTTGACCATAACATGTAGTTCTGCTCTCAGTGTTGACTCCCATTAGCAGCCCGACCAGGACACGGAGGTGCTGAGGCTGTTACTGACACTAACGCAGTGAACTTGGAAGGGCTCAGCTTTTAGGTTCGGGAAGCCTCCTCCTTCCCAGGGGCCAGGGACTATTGCAAAGATTATTTCATAGCACTCTCAGTGACAGCAATTTAAGTCTGGCAGCCAGGATGCTGGACAAGGATGCAGGGTGCACTGGATATGCTCTTAGCTCGGTGAGCAGCTACACCTGGCACACTGACCAAGCCAGGACACTTCTCTATGCCCCATTTTCCCCACCAGTAAAACCACTTTTGCAGAGCTGAACTCTATGACACTGCTAAATGTGTTTTGAAACAGTTGAGGACAACACAAAAAACCCTCCTCTGTAAAGCAGGAAATATGTTAAGCAGTATCTAGACAAGTATTATATTTGCTCCTGTGGCTTCTAAAAACTTACTGGATTTGGATTTTCAACCCTCTTTTTTTCTTCCATGACTATACCTCCTTTTGGAGTGAGTTCTTGTGCTTGACACCTTGGGACTGACTTGGTGATAAAAGACCAGATGAAGGCAGTGACCCTGCACAGTTGGGTGTCTCAGATGTGTCTCAGATGCAATAATCCATGGTGATGCTGAGCATGCCTGTAAGATGCTCCTCCTCCTTCTACCATTCTCCACTTTAAGGATCTATGGAGTTTCTGTAAATTAGAAGGGCTAGAAAGCCCTTGAGGTCGTGGTGCTGCACTGTCTTTGCTAGACACACAGTAAAGTTAAAGAAGATAACAGATATATTAAACTTGGTAAATTGTCCAATGTGATCTCACGGAGCTACTCTGCAAAGGGATGAAGTCTACAGCAGGAAATGTGCTTGTCATATTTTCTGATAACTGAGTTTGACAGAATTAGAAACAAAAGTTTGACAGCAAAGGGATCAAAGGGGGAAGGCTTCATCCAGGGCTGCAAGCTGTTGATCTACTAGAATATGTATATATTAATTTTATTTTTTTACCAGCTTCCTTTTTCTGTTAAAAAACCCCAAAAATTTGAAAATTACCTTTTTTCAAATTTAAAAGCTGAGATCAATGAAGAAAGAGATCAAAAAGCCTGGTGACAAGGCATTCTTTTGGGAAGCATAGCTTTCTTTTCCCAATCCCTTCTCCAGTAGATACAGGTGCCTGTGACCACGCTTCGCGATGGTAACGGAGGAGGCCGCGTTTTGGAGAAGGGCAAGGGACTTTTCCCTCGCCTTGTGCTGGTGCTGCAGCAGATGCAGGCTCAGCGCTTCCCACTCCCACCTGCTCCTCCAACTCTTCCCCCAGCGTTTGGCGAGATGCAGTTGGAGCCACGGCTGGGCTGTGCGGGGCGCTCAGCGCTGCGGGGCTGCCGGGAGCGCCCTGGGACCCACAGCCAGGGAGTTTCAGTGCTGCTGCTTCTCATCCCGAGCTGGCGTTCCACCCTGTGGCTGTCACTGCTGGTGTTAGGAGTGATCCCGGCGTCAGGAGCAGCTGCACCATTTGCTGGATGAGAAAAGCTCTGTGTTGCTGCCTTGTAAATGAATGCCAGTGAGTCCCCACGCTCGGCGTTCAGAGCTGCTCCGCTGAACACGCACAGCATCAACCAGCAGCAGAGGGCTGCAAGGTCTGAGAGCAGCTGAATTCGCAGCAGGTCACCGCTTTCATTTCTGACAACAGCAGGCAAGGAATCAGCAGAGATGGCTTAGGGAGCTGCGTTTACTTAAAAGAAAGCAAAAAAAAAGAGAATGGGGAGATAGCCTCAATAATTCAAATTTGCTTTGTAAAGTATAACTATTTGCTATTAGTTAACTTTAGTTGCAATTATTTAGCTGTTCTTTCTCTTAGAAAATAAGGAGGAGAAAGTTTTAGAAAGTGGATTCTGAAACCAGTCAAAAGCAGGAAGATTCAAAACTACCTGCCTGAACAAGCAACAGTTTAAGGGTTTTGGGATGCTTTATTTTTTTTAAATTTCCTTTCTTTGATTGGATCTGAATCTGCTTCATTCTGGCCAAGTACTATTTTGACTATTCCATACCCCCCATCTCCTTTTCCTTCTAAAGTAATCTGTCTTTTTCTTTTTAATTTCCTTAATGAACAATTTGACTAATGAAAATCAGAATCAGAAATCATTATTTCTGATGAATATAAATATTTCCTGACGCCTTCGATAACATTAGTCTGAATGTGAAGTAATAACAATATGTGCATTTGGAGATTCCTGCCTGCAGGAGTTCTGTGAAGCAGAGAGGAGACTCATCTCCTCTCTGGAACGATCTGTTGGCAGCTTGTCAAACCACCTTATGTCCACAAGGAAAACTTGGGAATGTGGCAAGGAACTTGGAAACATCAGCAATGGAAAAGTGGGTACTTGAGCTGAAGCTGGAACCTGAGCTACCTGTGGATGCTCTTACTGTATAATCAGTATTTTTTATGCCTTGTGTGGGATCCCTCTAACTGATTTGGTTAGTAAAGCCTTTCTATCTTGCATTACACATCAGCTGTCACTTTGAACTGGGTTAGTCTTTAAGTAGATTTCAGACAGGGTTGTCCAGATGTGAGTGAAAGGGTATATCGATTCAAAAACTGAGTGGATTTCTTTCTTTACCATTTCTCAGTTAATGTAGTAAAAATGTGTATGTCAAAGCAAAGAGAGGAATTTTGGTCTGAAAGCTGTACTGAAATACAGTAATACAGAGATAGCCTGGCAAAAAGGAATAATTTGCCATGAATATTGTGTCCTTTAAATATATGAATATATTTCCAAAACCAATCTTCCTCTGATTAATCTTTCACCAAGAGCTTGATATTCAGCAGGATTTCAAAAAGTTCATAGTTGTCTTCCTCTTTTCTTTTTGCAGACTATGTCAGAGCATGCTATTTCTTCTGCACTTGTTTTTCTTTTTACCTAAGGGAGAAGTTATTTTGCCTGCTTAACAGTGTAGCAGTGAAGAACTGTAGTCTGTGCTTTAGAAAGGGTAGATAGAAAGGCATTCCTAAATTGTTTCATTGCTTCACTCTGATGATAGCAGTTCCTTCTGTTTGCATACTTGGACTTGGGAAGAGAGTGCCTTTTTTGGTAGACCATATGTTTAGTAAGTAAATGACCCTGATCTCCTGATTGGAAGAACATCGTTGAAGCTTGTGAGCAGCATGTGACTCAGGAGCTGTTTAAGGCTTTCTCTTCTGAGTTTGACTCCTGGCAAATGCATTGCTGAAGGTCTCCTTGCGATGCCAGACCTCTCCTGTGAAAGGCCGTGCACGTTGTAGCAGCCACAGAACAATGATGTGCTCTGACAGGCACTTCTCCATCTGAGCTGGTACCATGATGCTGGCCAAGGTTGCCATCAACAGTTTGTTCTGTGTGCTGCCTTTGATCCCTTTGGTGACATGTAAAAATAGCTTGTGCTGAAAGCACGTCATGTGACGCTGCCTTAACAGACGCCCTGCAATGTGGTTCCTCAGCACCAGCAGGTTTGTGAATGTGTAATTCTCCAGAAACGATCCTTTCTGAGTTTAACAGGTCTGGTGTTGTGCTTGGCTGCTAAGGTAAAAAGCACGTATTCTTTTGTCATCTGTGTGAGAGAAGGATTTGGGGGTGCTGGTGGATGAGAGGCTGGACATGAGCTGGCCTTGTGCGCTGACAGCCCAGAAAGCCAAACGTGTCCTGGGCTGCATCAGGAGCAGCGTGGGCAGCAGGGGAGGGAGGGGATTCTGTCCCTCTGCCCCGCTCTGGTGAGACCCCACCCGCAGTGCTGCACCCAGCTCTGGGGTCCCAGCACAGGAAGGACAAGGACCTGCTGGAGTGAGTCCAGAGGAGGGACACCGAGGTGGTCAGAGGGCTGGAGCACCTCTCCCGTGAGGAAAGGCTGAGAGAATTGGGCTTGTTCAGCCTGGAAAAGAGAAGGCTTTGGGGTGACCTAAGTGTGGCCTTCCAGCACCTGAAGGGAGCCTACACAAAAGCTGGAAAGGGACTTTTTATAAGGGCATGTAGTGACAGGAAAAGGGGAAATGGCTTCAAATTTACAGAGAGTAGGTTTAGTTTAGATATCAGGCAAAAAATTCTGTACTATCAGGTTGGTGAGGCACTGGAACAGATTATCGAGAGAAGTTGTGGATGTGCCATCCCTGGAAGTGTTAAAGGTCAGGTTGGATGGGGCTCTGAGCAACCTGGTTAAGTGGAAGATGTCCCTGCCCATGGTATGGTGTTGGAATGTGGAGGGCTTTAAGGTCCCTTCCAACCCAAGCCATTCCAGGATTCTGTGATCACAAATGTGCAAACATCATTCTTAAAGCAAGATAATATCTCTCCTACCCAAAATAGATATTCTTAAAGTCTATGAATTTCCTTGTGCTGCTAGAAATCATATTTGTAATACTTTTATTTACTGGCCACAAAGCTAATTTGTTACAGATATTACATCAATGAAAATATTAATGGCTTTTCTGAATTTTAAAAAATTGTTTGCATGAGATGAACACACATCAGGAGACAATAAACTTTTACTGGCCCTAATATTCCCTAAGGAGAGACACTTTTTATTACAGTCTAGTAGAAAGACAATCTTTAAATTTTTATTTATTTTACTAAACATGTTCCTTCAGGGAACTAAATAATAGAGAATATGATTCACAGGAACTCATGTGACTCCAGGATATGGAAATATTCTTGTCAGGAAAGTATTAGATTGTTCAGAACTTTTCTTACATTTCTGCCATTTGTACAGATAATCTGTCTTTTTAAGATTTTCTCAGGGTTTTGCTATCAATATTCAATCCTTAGAACAAAAATACTAACAAAAAATTCAAACTGTGTTGATGAAGTATATCAAATGATGAGCCTCAGAGGGTGAATGACTCAATTGATTAAATATTCATTGCACACCTATCTTAATCTTGAGAGTTGATGCCTGATGCACAAATGCAATTCAATAGTGCACTTTCAGTTCATATGTGAAAATATCTCTTCATTTGTTTTTTATGAAAATATCAAGTTGAAAATTCAATGGCTAACTGTTGTGTAATATTCTTTTGAAAGCAGGAGTTTGGAATGGGATGCTGTTTAGTTAAATACAGGCTATTAAAAGCTTTTAGATTTCTAAAAATTATGCTAAAAGACGAAAGATTTTCACCTAGCTCTTCTTAAAATGAAGAGGTACAAAGCATGGTACAAAGCATGGTACAAAGCATGGTATTTTTTCACTCCCAGCTTGTCATTCACAGTTACAGACATTCTTGTTTGATATGCTTGTCTTTTCCTAGGTTTTCAAAAGTTCTCCAGAATTGCCCTTGGTTCTCCAAGAGTAGCACTGCAAAAGTCTGATAATCCAATTGTGTCAGTCAGTTACCCAGAGTAGAGCTGCTGAGTGCTGAAAATGTAGCCTAAAAAAAGGCTAAAACCCCCTCAAATTATAAATTATTCTGCAGACTTCTTTGGAAACTCATCTGGGCCCATGTAAATGAACAACTGCCCTTTTCTGTGTGATACCTTAGTAGCCATTATAAAATAATGATCTCATATTTTAAAAAGTGATGTAAAGTATTTAGGGATATGTAGTTCCCTCTCAATATTGGGACGTATTCGTTTGTAGGAATTTCATGGCATATTTAGTTTAAATTCCATGGGATGTACGGTTACCTTTTGTATTTGGTAAATATTATGAACAAGAGTAGTTGTTTTTAAAAATCAATCAATTTTAATAATCCCATGTTTCATTCACTCTCATCTTGACTTAGAGCACTGACCAAAACACCCATGTTTATTAAAATTGACCTTAGGTTTGCCAGAAAGGTTCTAATATTTTATGAGTTGAATTTTGACAGGGACAATAAGAGAAGATAATTTCTCTGACTACAATTTGTCATTATAAATGTGTCACACTACTCAGATTGTGCTTAATTCAGTGTAGGTGGCAGGTTTATTTTGTGACAATTTCTGCACTTCTCTTTCAATGTCTTTTTTGATTTTTCAGAAGCTAGGATTTGCAATTTCTGAAAATCCTGAAGACTATCAGATCCAAGAAAGATCTTAAAAATGAAGATTTTATATCTGGGGATATATTAGTGATTAGAAACGGGGGTGGAGCTTCAGATAGACCCATTCTTTAGTTTGTGTGGATTCTTACTGCTGTCTGTATAGACTGTTATGGCATTTCTTCATTTTGCAAACTGCTGTTCTATAAAATGATGTAGGTTAATTTTGAATGATGCAACCTGGGGGCTAGAAACAATTTAGTTGCCTTAATGCTGCTTTCTTCTCAGGGTTCCCTGCCTTTCTTTTTACTTTTGTCACATGGGAATATTAATAATGTATCCAGTGGTGTAAATTACTGATTGCATGCAAATTGATGTGATTTTTTTTTTTTGTTAAAATACAGGGTTTTTTCCTTCTACTTATCCCTCTTGTCCCCCCTTTTCTTTAAAACATTCACACCAGCTTTTTAATAACAGGAAAGGTGGAACAAACAATAATCTTCCAAGTCTCTTGTGAATAGCATCACAGCTGAGTTACACAAGGGGCTTAAAGAGAGGTCCAGCACCAATTAATTCCAATTGTCTCAGCGTTTAATACAATGTCTGTGTGCATGGAGTGGTGTGCAGCTGTTTGTATTCCACTCTTACAACACCGTGAAAAGTAGAAAATAGGATAAGGGAAGTTGAATGCATTATTTCTTATGCCTGTTTGCAGTTCAGCCACACACAGCACATTGCCTTCCCTGACACTAAACACCTTCAAAATGTGAATAATCCTGTAAGGTCTGTTTGTCTGCTGTTGTTTAAAACACCTCCTTTACGGGACGCTCCTTTTAAGATTGTGAGGTCTGGCATCAGCTGAGCTGGCATTACTCGTGTCAGGGAGAGCTATTTCCTCCTCTCTGCTGTGCTCCAAACTGGAGCCTCATGGCTGGCTGGGCAATGCCTGTGAGGTTGGAGAAATAAAACTGGAGGTTACTGAATGTGTAGATACTGAAAATTCTGCAATGGAAGTCATTTTAGATAAATGACCTTAAAACACTTATTCACCACATGTAACTCTTGTAGAAATTGTTTTCACTCCTTAAGTACCTCTACATATTACTTAAGGAGATTGTATTAAAATTACTCAGCTTCCCCTCCCCACTTTTTGAAAAAAACAATACAAAGGTGTTTATGAATCCTGTTCCCACTTTTCTTCTGAGTTGAAGGAGAGTGGATGCTATTTAAGGGCTGAGTTCTTTACTTTCAGCAGCTTCTGTGTATTAAGTCAAATCTTGTGTGCTTGGGACAGATTCTTATCCAGCTTATGTTGCCATGTTCCATTATAGACGAAAATTAACTCCCTCCCTGCCTCGCCATGCAACTCCTGTTACACTGGATGAGAGGGATGGAAGCATGTAAATAAATCTGCTTTAGAGAAGTGCATTTCACTCGGAATAGGCTGGCAGTTTGCAAACAGCTTAGCAGGGTACTGGAGACAGCAGTGAGGCACATCTGTCTGAGGGCGGCTCAGTGACTGTGTAAGTGCACCCCGGCGTGTAGGAGGAGGTGCCAGGATTGTCGGCACTGCAGGGTGGCTTTGTGGAAATGTGGTGAAAAGCAGGGGGAGGAGAGAGGGACAATTTCTGAAACTGCATAATGCACGCAGCTGGAGCTGGGCTCTAGAGGTGAAGGTACTCCCGTCATGTCATGCTTCCCCATGGAAACCCTGCACAAATGTAGGACTGCTGCTGACCCTATGGGGTATCTAGATCCTTATGAGATAACATCAACCTGGCTCTATTTGCACACTGTCTTCAGGTAGTTTCCAGGGTTTAGTTGCATACTTAAGCCTCTTTAAACCTTTGTCTGGTTTACATTTCATAAATGGATATTTACTTTAAATTGTGTTTTCATCTTGTTTGAGCCAAAAATAGTTTTGAGGTAATGGTGCCTTCAGTGTGAGAGAGATGTTGATGAACTAGAGTAGCATGCAAGGGAGAGCAGAAGACGGACCTTAAAAATGACGAAATGCTAGAGAATATTTGAGGGAAGGCAGCCAAACATCTCTCAGAAGTGCAGTACAAAAATTGAGGCATCGCAAGTTGAAACAATTTAAATTCCTATTTTAGGTGAAGGAAACTTGATTTCACCATGAGAGTGGTTCAGCACTGGAAGAGATTACCCAGAGAGATTGTGGGATCTCCATCCTTGGAGAGTTTCCAAATTCAGCTGGAGAAGATCCTGAGTGATCTGCTCTTACTTGGAAGTTATAATGTTTTGGACAGGGGGTTGCTCTAGGTGAGCTGCTCCTGGCCAGCCTGAATGACTCTGGAGTTCCCTACAGCAACCATCCCTATTCAGCCAATCCTCACCACAACTTAGCCTGGGGCAAGCCTAGTCCTGGCATGCAGATGAATTTAGGATTAGTTTGCAAACAATTCTGAGGATCTAGGGCACCTCTCTTATTTATGTTACTTTTTTCTCCATTTCTGAAATGACGTAAGAAGAGAAAGGTGCGTAACCGGGTATGGCCTTCCTCTCCTCCACAGGGAAAGAATAGCATATCCTGACGTCTTTCTAGGTCCTGACTGCTAGGCTCAGATTTTCTTTAAGATGATAATATTTCACAAAGGCAAACTACTCTGTGATGGTGTGGACTCCCAGCTCCTATGTGCCGTTTCTTGCCTGTACACCCTTAGGCAGCTGAAAGGCAGCTCAATTTTTGTCCTTCAGAGTCTTGTCTGCTGAACGAGCCACATGCAGGTTGATTCAGGAGGATTAAAGTCCAAAAACTGAGAGAGCAGAAAAATCTCCAATATAATGAGGAAACATATTTTGCAGTTCCTGCTGTTCTTTCTTAATACTCTTATTTCCAGTGCATTCACTTAGCCTGCTGCTCTAATTTTGACATTTTAAATTTATCCATTAGCTGTGATTAAGGTCATACTACATTCATGAGGAGTGAATTTGCTTGCCAAAAATCTTTTCTGAGGTAGTACAGCTCTAACAAGGAGACATACCTCACTGTACTCAGGTTTAATCTTTCCTAAAATGTTCATTTGGAAAAACCTGCACGCTTAGTTCCAGCTCTTTCCTTGCTAATTTAATGGCATTTGTTATGTGTCTGTACACATGCAATGTAATTATTTCATTACTAGAAACATGACTTGCATTAGAACAACCCAGTAGGGCAGGTTTGATGAACAGTTTCCTGTGTAGTTCTTGCTTTCACTGTAAAAAAATCTTTACACACTATTTGAAAAGCACGTGATATAAAACATTTATGAGATGGTTAAGTTTTTCACAGGGTAAAAGGAAGTGTAAATAGTGGGTTATATATGGTCCTCTGTCTGGTGACCAGTGCTAGGATGTGTAGAAATAGAATGAAATCACATCAGGGTAAATTCAGTTTGAAGATTACAAAAAGGTTCTTCACCGAGAGGTTGGTCAGTCACTGGAATAAGTTCCCCGCAGAAGTGGTCATGACACCAAGCCTGTCAGAGTTCAGGGAGTATCTGGATAATGCTTTTAGTCATATGGCTTAATTTTAGGTAGTCCTGAGGTGATTCATATGGATCCTTTTCAATTTGAGATATTTTATGATTGTATGATGTATAGATATCGATGTAGATAGATGGATAGATAATACAAAAGTGTAACAGGAAGAATCTTACAAAGGGAATACATCATACATGAAGCAAACTATTTATTCATATTATGATTAATCACAGAATCACAGAATCCTCTGAGTTGGAATTGACCCACAAGGATCATTGAGTCCAGCTCCTGGCCCTGCACAGGACCATCCCCAAGAGTTCTAACAGACTCCAAATTATCTGATGAATGTAGAAAAACCTCATTAATAACACAGTCAAAACTGTCACACAAAGACTTCATTTCCCTCTCTGCCTTTTCTCCAGTGCTGTGCTCTACCTGCCCCCAGGTCTGGAGTCTATGTTGGCAGCCTCAGCTTGCCCCCAGAAGAGCAGAAGAGGGACTGTGACAAGTCTTGTGCCCCCTTGAGCTCTTCACCAGCAGCTGTTTGATTTTTTTTTTTTTTGCCTCTTCAGTCTCAAGTATGGGTTTATTTTAATTCGTTTGTCATTGTAATTTTCTCCCTTTTCCTTGGTTTCCTGCTCAAGTTTGGAAGCTGCGCTCCCAGCATCAGCTAACATAAAGAGCTGTTGTTTTTATGCAAGGACTACCTGACTTGGTCAGACCTTTATCACATATTATCATTACATTTGCAGAATTTAAGATAAAGCTATGCTGAAGCCATCTGAGGCCAGCACTGTCATATCAATGTAAAAACAATGGCTTTTTGTTTTTATAGCAAAAATCGTGTTTGCTCTGCTCTGAGGTAGGGGACAGTGGTTTTACAGTTGGCCATGTGCTCTCGTGCAGCGAAGGCTCATTTAGTACTCTGTGTGGAGAAAGGAGAGCATGAATACCCTTCTCCCAGAGCACAGTATTAGAGATGTGCACATGTGATAGCACAAGCTGCACTACTTCAGCACAACAGACACTGGAGGTGTGATACTCTGGGGTCAGAAAGTGCCTTCTGCCAGCTTAAGTGGGGCTGATGAACAAGGGTAAAAAAAAGAGGTGGGATCTTTGTTAGTGAGACTTTAAATTCTTAATTAGGTTGCTTTCTGAACTTGAAATTGTTCATTTTCCTACTATGGTCACTGCCCACTGCTTTCCCCCCGCCCCCCACCTGTATTAGTGCTCTGAGTGGGAAGAAAGAATACAGATATTGTCTTAGCTCTTCTCCTAATACATAATAGCCAAAAGTATTATGGCATTTGCTTTCTCTTGGACAAAGAATTTGGTGATAACTTACCTGGGACTGTGACTGTGGTGAAAGCTGCACTGGTTGGCTAAAAGTATTTTTAGAACTGCTGGTGGCAGGCATTACTGTGACACAGATGTGTTCTTTGCTCTTAATCTCTGTCTGCTTTTCCCTGGCAAAGTGCTGTTATTCCACTGACAATAAGGCAGGCCCCCTGTGTGCTTTTTCTGATATTGAGAGTTGTTTGCAAGATCTTTTGTCATTATAGTCACCAATACAATTCTTGAAATCATGTGTCTGTTTGTTATCTACTTATGTTGATTATGTTCTAAATGCACAGGCATGATTTTTATCTGATTTGGGGAGCTTGAACACACATCTGCTATCAAATGGCTAATGAATGGTAGCTGACCAAGCTGAAATGATCAGATCTTCTACCAGGCATTCTCAAGATACACTAATGGGTTTTCTTCCGTCATCAAGGGCATGCTCAAGACCTTATTTTCTAGGCATGTACCTGAACTTCAACTGTTTGTTGCCTTTAGAATTCAAATGCTCTCCTCAGCTGTTTCTGTTTGTCTTTTTTGGGGGGGACAGGCAAAAAATGAACATTGTAGAGGCCTGCCATCAAATACAGAAAACTCTAGCAAGACTTTATAGCTATATGTTTGTTATATTCAATACTGAAAATGATTAAGGGCTTTTATCTATTGTGTTATATATTTATACACATTATGTAAGCACTGAATGAAAGCATATAATGTGTGCAAGGCAAATCAGGTGAGTATGAAAGAGAGTTACCTTCAACCCTGCCATTTCTCTGCAACTGTGTGTTTTTGCCTTCCTTTCTAATGTGATTTCTCTGTTCTTTGCAAAGAGATGAAATTTTCAGTATACTCCACAAAGATGAGATTCATACAGTTTCACAAAATTCTCTGGCAGTAAATATTTCTGTAATTTGAAGTAATTTCTTTATAAGTGTCTAAATTGCTGTGTTCATTGGCTCTTAAACTAACAAAATCAGTACACAACAATAGTGTAAAGTGTCCTGGTACAATGTGCTAATCACCTTCAGAGAGGGTGGCATGGGGATTTAAAATTAAGCTAAATTTATTCTTTGTTATCCTCTGTCACCAAGAGGAGCAATAATGGTGTGGAAAATGTGGCAGTTAAATTAGGAAAGAATAGTAGATAATGCTTTTTTATACCCAGAGGCTGTAGCACTGGATGAAGGGGAACGGTTTGAAGAAGGAAATAATGAGAGGAAATTATTAAGCAAAGTTTAGATTGGATATCAGGGAACTCATGGAGACAGTGAAATCTGTTACAACCTGGAATTATCTCCCAAAGGAAGATGCTGAAACTTAATTGCTTTGGACATTTTTAACAAGTCTTGTCAAGCTGCATGGAAGAAATGTAGAGAACAATCAAGGGTTTGCAGAGGGATACAGTAGGTGACATACCCGGCCTTGCCACTTCTTATTGTTCTGATTTTTTAACTGTCACCAGCAGTGACAGTAATTACTGAGCCAATTTTTTTTTTTTTTTTGGTGGGTGGAGACCTGTTGTTTAAGAGTTCAGCGGCATTTCTGCGTGGATCTGAACTTGCCTCCAGGCGTGGAAGTTCAGAAGGAATAAACTGATGCTGTATTTGGGATGATATGGTAAAACCCGCGGTTAGTTCACTTGTGCAGCAAAACTTATAGGTGACCGCAGGATGGTCGGAGGGAAATGTTCAGTGAAGTGGATAAAGTAGAAAGCAGTTGGATGCAAGGTGTAGGAAGTGTCTGCTGCTTGTTTGGAAGACAGCTTGATCTGGGGGCTTGGGAGAGAAGGGGTAGGAGGGAGGAGGATGTCCTCATTCACCCTAAGGCCCAGGTGGAAGTCTGATCCCAAGTATTTTATAGCTTTTCTCTTTGCAGCAGGCAACATTAGAGCAGGAAGGCAATACATTAAAACTGTTCCAGGTAAGATAATCTCTTCTCTTTTTGGGACTGTTTAGTGAAATTAATAAACAAATAGTTGTTAAAGTTTAATTATGCCCGTCTCCTACACCAACCCAGAAAGATATTCAGGGCTGTAAACACTATGAAAGTAGGCTTTGAGAACTGTGTAATTAAAGAAATTCATATTAGCTGCAGTGCAGATTTTTGCATGGTCTATTAACTGAAATACAATGTAAACTCATTGTATTAATATATGCCACTGTGTGGGCACATAATCATGCCAGAGAACAGGTATTAAGAACATTGCAACTTCCTGTAGAAATATATGGTATAAACATTCAAAAAAGTCAAAGAACAGTGATCCAAAACAGGGAGGAAAACAGTTGTTTTTCCAGGAAATGAATCCACTGGGATTTCAGTAACAAACAGTCTTCACTGGGTATGTGACTAGAGCTCAGTTCTCTAGGCTGTATATTTCTTTGACTGAAAGGTCAGTGTTTCTTCTATTTGTTTCCTGGTGAAGACTGAATTTTTGATGAAAACAAGTGTGGAAAGTGGGGGAAAGAAGAGTGAGCTGGGTCTAAATGTGAAGTATCACAAACCACCAAGAGCAAGGTGCCCCAGTGCGTAATTCACCTGCAGATGGGACGGACAGACAAAATAAAATGTATTTGTACTCACTCTCCTCTGTTCTTGCACCATTTCACTTGTGCAAATCTGCCTGGAGCCCTCTTTTGTGCTCACCCACCTCTGTTCCGGGCAGGGTGGTGGCCTGGGAGGTGAATGGCAGATGTGTTGCATCCTCCCTTTGGGTGCAGCCAGGGGCAAATGTCTGTCCTCACAGCGTGCGCTGCAGGTGAAGAGCCTGTTTGCACCCTTCTGCTGAAAGATTGCCCACAGTATTCCATAGCAGTATGGATTTACCTGTCATCTGTTCGGCAGATTCGTTTGCAGTCTCTGTTTCTACAGTTCCCGTGAAAGGTCTCTGGATCAGGGACCATGATTTTATTATATGTTTATAAAGCATCTTGCATGACGGGTATCCAGTTCCATTCTGGGGCCATGAGAGAGCGTTGCATTTCCAATTGTGCTCGCTATTGTTATCCACTGCTAACCAAATCCTTTCCTCACTCTGTGTAGTGGGAGGGTTGTTTCTCCTAGTCCTTCATGGGAGCAGGATTTGCTCCAGTGCTGCCTGTGTTTTCACCAGACATACTACTGCAGTTTTACCCTTTCAGTGTGATGAAGTGATAATGCTCAGCCATTTGCTGAGTTTAACATCTGTTCTAAACGCCTACACATTGACCTGTGGAAAAATTTAGATGTGTCACGGGTCAGATAGATTGGAAAGAGCTCGTAGAAATT
Organism: Atrichornis clamosus; assembly: GCA_013400975.1. Lineage (NCBI taxonomy): Eukaryota > Metazoa > Chordata > Aves > Passeriformes > Menuridae > Atrichornis > Atrichornis clamosus. The sequence goes on from WBMZ01010162.1 coordinate 81,098, forward strand.
GTGACAGAAGGGTGGCAGTGGGTGATAATAATACGTTGAGTAAATTACAACAATCAGTTTTAATTAAAAGAGACTAAGATCCATCTTCAGAGGGATAAAATGTTACCCAGAAAATGTGGCAATAAATGTAAATAGCTTGCTGTGCTCCTGCCTTTGCTTTTGGAGAGGGTGAAGGGGGTGACACACTTCAAAGATTCAGCATCAGTTCAGCTGCTTTATTAGAGATGTGCTTAGCAAAGAAATATTGATCCTAACAGCACAGTGAATTTGAGATAAGATCTGACAGTATTAACAAGAATAAAGCTTGATGGTCTCTTCCATCCTAGAAAATAGCATCTCAGGATATTAAAAAAAAAAAAGAAAAGATAAATTTACATTTCAACATGTGAAAAATCCAGATGTAGTCTGTGATATACAGGTTCTTTTTTTTTTTTAATTCCAACCTATAAATGACTTATTTCAAGGAAATTATTTTGAATTTGCAGGGTGTGGTTTTTATTCCATATTTCTGCAAAGCANACTGGTTCTTTTTTTAATTCCAACCTATAAATGACTTATTTCAAGGAAATTATTTTGAATTTGCAGGGTGTGGTTTTTATTCCATATTTCTGCAAAGCATTTTTCCTTAGTTAAGAAACAAACATAGTTGTAGATTGTGTAAGGGAGCTTTTTACTAAGATTCAGCCACAACTGTGCAGCTGTGGGCAAGGTATTTAAATATATATATATTTAAATATATGTATTTCTTATGCAACTGCTTAAAATCAGACACACATCTCAGATTTGGGGCATGGGGATCTCACCTCTTGAAACAGCATGAACTCCAGGGGTGGCCTTACCAGCACTGAGAAAAAAATAATCACCAGTGCCCATGTCTTCCATATGGTATGACTGTCACTACAGAGCAATGCAGGATTTCTTGAGGTTTTTTTCTTTTTCAGCATGGGCTGTGCTGGCTTGAAGCTTTGAAGATAGGGATTTCTTTCCAATCTGTGAATAGCAGCTCAGTTCCATGACTGCTCCTGGGTCCTCAGTTGTGTCCCTGCTGAAAGCACAGCACCTCTGGCCTGCAGCTCTCAAGGGCCTCTCTGGTAAGACCTTTTTAGACCTCAGAGGGGTTTGGGACTAGATGATCTTTAAGGTCCCTTCCAATCCAGGCTATTCTAGGATTCTGAGATTGGAGATGTTTCTTATCTGGTCTCAGAAACATATTTAATAGCTTTGAGAGCTGTCTTAGTGAAATCGCCAGGAAGAGCAGTGCAGGATTTGACTTTCATCAGGTTTCTGTTATTAGAATAGTTATTAGGATTGTCTTAACACAGACTTAGAAGCTGAACACTTGCATTCTGGGAACCTTCATAGCAAGGGAAAGTAGAAGCAAGGTCTCATAAACAAGCAAATGATAATGTTTTATTTGTTAATTTGAACTAAAGAGGATCTTTGTACTGCATGCTGAGTCTTGCTGAAATGTGGATCCTCTGGAACATTTGAAACAAGAGGTAGCCTCTAAATAGCAAAGGCTATTGCTCAGAGGCTGTGGTCAGCTGAGACAAAAACAGAGGTCAGATTAATGGCATCAGATGTAGTGGTAAATGGTTTCAATTCCACAGAAAACTTCCTAAGAAATGAGTCAATGGAGGAACAGGCAATCTGAGGAAATTTAAACTCTAATTCTGAAAGACCAGCTTCTTAAAATATATTTTCTTTGGGACACCTAAGAGAAACTAAGTTGTATGATTTTGTGTTTGCCAATCTGATGGCTTACAAAAACCTTAAATCGCATGTACCCATCTAAGAGATTTATACATATTTTTGTCTGATTTTAGGAAAATAACAATAGCCATTCTCTCCTCCAAAGTGGGTAAGATCTCTGTTTTAAAGATAAGAAAAGTAATGCACCCAGCTTCTAATAATTATAAAGATTTCAAGTCCATTGTAATTGCATTTTTGAGGGGGTCATTACTCTTGTGGCTAACTTATGGTTATGATGGTATTGAAGCCAAGAGCTAGCTATTGCAAAATAATAACTTACTATGTGAGATCCAGAAAAGAGACCTTTTCAAAGTTTTTGCTTTTAGCTTTCCTCTTTTTGGCTTTACTTCTGTTTTGTATGATATATAATTAATTATACTGTTGAATCTACAGAAGCCAGATAAAGTGTCTGTGCCTTTGGAGATGAGACATAAACTTTCAAATCACACTTCATGACCCAGTGTCCAAATGTAATTTTATCCTGTCTGCAGAAGTAGTGAGCAGTTTGAATAGCTGCTGGTTGATGGGTCAGAATTCCTAAGTAAACTGATGGCATCAAGGCCTGCACTTCAATTCCCTGTTTCCAAACCATCTTCTGTATGTCTGTAGGTCATGGCCCCTTTCTGCGGAGTGCAGAGAAGAAACAGGGAGAAGGTGGCTGAGATGCTGACAGCAATAATGTGATGATTTAGTCAATCAACTGTGTTTAGGGCAGAGAGCTTTCTTGCCCCACTTATTTTGTTGAGGGAGTAAAAATATAGTGGCCAAATGGGAATGGGAACCTCATGCTGCTTGATTTGAATTTTCACAGGCAACAGTCTCTGATGCAATGGTATAATTTGAATTTGTGGAAGAAATAAAAGGTGGGAATATTAATATATGTGTTTGTTGGGTTTTTTTCTATAATTGAAGAACTAGAGAAGCAGCATCCTCAGGAGGCCCCTTTGCAACTCCATTTGTGTTGCAAGGGAACCTGAGAGTCTCTGGCAATATACTGCTGATGTTCCAGTCAATCTCCCAACCTGGGATTCTGCTTTTAAATCTCCCCTGTAATAAAACTGCTTCAGGCTGATCCAAAGAGTACAGGGTTATTTCCTCTTTTCTGAGAGGGGAAAGTTCATGGACACTGGTCATGGCACTAAGGTTATCTCTGAGTAGTTATGCCTGAAAATTACGATTTACCAAATATTTTCAAAAAATATCTCCTCAAAACTGGGGATACCAGGTGCCAAGTTAGTGAGGAGTACCCTTGCAATGAAAGCAGGGCCTCTGGCAACTGTTAAATATTGAGCTGTTTTCTTTACTTGAGAGTATTTTATTATTTGCAGTTGACTACCTGACTTGCAATACTTACCCTGTGATGACGATAGGTGCCCAAGACTTCACTAAATGGTGCTCTAAAGACAAAAATGACTTAAATTCTGGTTCTCTGAAGATCAGATAAGTTGTTAAATATTGGGAACACCTTTTGATTTTGTGCGGAGTGTCCATATGCTCTCAACTGCTGAAATGGCAACCTGTACTTAGGTGCCCTGTTGTGGACATTTGCCCTTCACTTCTAAAATGAGGTGGGAGTGGTTATATAGGCATGGGAATGTAGAAAAAGTGGTGATGAATCATGTGATATTTTGGATATCTCCTGGAGCTAATTTCAGGGCATAGCTATTTTTAAAAGGAAATGAGCATCCCACAGTGTGTTAAGATGTATTTTAGGGAAACCTGATGTTCAAGGATTGAAGCTGGTACTATCTTATTGGAAAAATATGATGATTATGTATGCAATTTTCAATATACTGTTCATTCTGGAGTGTTCCCATATGGTTGCATTTGTCTCAGTGATCCCTTGCTGATTATTTTTGTCTTTACTGCATCTCTACTTTTTATCATTCATCTTCCTGTTCTGTTATTTGGTGTGTTAACTATTTACTTTTGTATCTTTCAAGTGTCTCTTTCCCACCTGCCTAGGTGTTCACTTGTGCTCCCTGCTGCAACGCAGTAAGTGTTCCTGTCTCTCCCAGTTTGGCAGAATGACTCACAAGCAGTAAAGGCTGGCAGAGAAAACATATTTCCAAAGCTATATCTTGTGTGTAAGAGCTGATTTGAAAGGCTGGGGAGTTTCAGTCTCCACTTTATGTACTGCCAGTCTGATTTGAATGAGATTTATATTCTCTAAAGGAGGGATTGCAGCCCAAACTTAAAACAGTAGCCATTGGAAAACATTGGAAACAGTGGGAATCTTTCCATTGCCTTTGCTAAGCATTGGATCTGGTCTTGACAACAACTAACATTAAGAGGCAGAGGCTTTTAAGCCAGTAGCTCTTCAACTGCAGAGAAAATGACCTGAGAGTGAGCAATTTTGCACCTATTTAATCATCCAGTGAAAAGGAACTATAAATAAAAATATTCTATCCAAACAAAAACCAGATTTATAAAATTAGAAATCGTAGAATCATTAGAAATCATAGAATCATTTAGGTTGGAAACATATCTTACACATCTCTTAAATACCTCCAGGGATCACCACTCTACTACTGCCCTAGTCTGCCCAATTCAATGCTTTACAAACATTTCTGTGAATAGTTTTTCCTAATATCCAAACTAAACCTCCCCTGGCTCAGCTTGAGGCCATTTCCTCTGTCACTGGTTGCTGGGGAGAAGAAGCTAACCCCCACCAGGCTGCACCCTCCTTTTAGGTGGTTGTAGAGAGTGATGAGGTCTCCCCTGAGCCTCCTTTTCTCCAGGCTAAACGACTCCAGCTCCCTCAGCAGCTCCTCACAGGACTTGTGCTCCAGACCCTTCCCCAGCTCCATTGCCCTTCTCTGGACACACTCCAGCCCCCCAGTGTGTTTCCTGAATTGAGGGGCCCAGAACTGGACACAGAACTCGAGGTGTGGCCTCACCAGTGCCGAGTACAGAGGGACAATCACTGCCCGGGTCCTGCTGGCCACACTATGGCTGATACAGGCCAGGGTGCCATCGGCCTTCTTGGCCACCTGGGCACAGCTGGCTCATGTTCAGCTGCTGTCAAACAGCACCCCCAGATCCTTTTCCACCAGGCAGCTTTCCAGCCACTCTGTCCCCAGCCTGAAGCACTGTATGGGATTGTTGTGAACCAAGGGCAGGAACTGTCACTTGGCCTCACTGAACCTCGTCCCATTGGTCTTGAACCATGGATCCAGCCTGTCCAGATCCCTCTGTAGATGCTTTCCATCTTCCAGCAGATCAACACTCTCACCCAGCTTGGTGTTGTCTGTGACCTTGCTGAGGGTGCACTTGATTCCCTCATCCAGGTAATTAGTAAAAATATTAAATACTGCTGGTCTTAATACTAAGTCCCAGGGAATCCCACTAGTGACTGGCTGCGAGCTGGATTTAACTCCTTTCACCACCACTCTCTGGGCTTGGCCATCCATCCAGTTTTTTACCCAAATAGTTCTATCTTTTGACATCCAAGAACCATTTGTAGAAAAGATTGTGCAGGAATACACAGGAATGTCTTAATGCAAATACTTATTCAGTACAGCTGCTATAGAAATGAATGCACAGATTACTGCATTGCTGTCCTAATTTTTATTTTTCATAAGATTAATTATGTTTTCAGTTTCTCATCACAGTTCCACATTTCTATGCATAGCTTCAAGTATTAAACACTCCAAATCCCCTTGCTGATATTGTAATGCATCTTTTTCACTGCTTGCTGACATCATGGCAGCCAAAGGTTTGTCTTTCTGCTGTGTTCTTTGCAGAGCCTCCTGCCAAACAACAAAGAGATCCTTATTTCAAAAATAAAGCCCTTTGCATGTAGTGACAGCCCCTGGTGGTGAAACCCAAAGTAGCCTTCATTTTAGAGATGAGAGAGGCCTAATATTGCAATGGCATCTGGTTCCTGCTGGAACTGGAGACAAGCTATCTTACCCATTCAAAATCTCCCTGTTGGCCTTTTTTTCTGGCTATGTGTCCTTCATAAACAGTAAGAGCACTTGCAATCCATGCACGTGCAACAAAAAGAGAATTTTGTTTTACTTAGACAAGCTCAGAATCACAGAATATTCTGAGTCGGAAGCGACCCACAAAGATCACTGAGTCCAGTAAGGTTAAAATGAGAAGTGATGCACACATTTGCCTAATTTAGAGCAAAAAAACTCAGGGGCAGGATTGTGCAAGTAAGGGTGTGTGGGAAATAACAAAGGGATTTGCTGCAGTAATGGCAAACCCAAAGGAGAGTGCCCAGAGTGCACTTGCTTGCAGATAAGACTTGGTCAAGAATGTAATGGTGAGGTGAATGCTCTCATCTCCTTAAGATAATGATCCCTTATGAGGCAGCTTGACTTCCTTCCTTTCCCTTGGTAAATCTTATTTACCATACTTTCCTTTTGCATTAATATAAATAATCTCAAAACCTCTCTTGATGATTTTTGAACTGTCTTGGGAATCCAGAGAGGTGCCAGCTGAAGCTGGTGAACATTGTCCCAGTTTTCAAGAAGGGCAAGAAGGAGGACCCTTGAAACTATAGACCTGTCAGTCTTCCTTCAGTGCCTGGTAAAGTTATGGAGAAGATTGTTCTGGGAGGTGTTGAAAAACACCTAAAAAACAATACAGCTGGGTCTTGACAAATGAGAGGGCTGGGCAGTCACCAACCACGTGAAGTTCAACAAGGGAAAGTGCTGGATTCTGCCCCTGGATGGGGCACCCTGGATGTATGGACAGACTGGGGAATGAGAGGCTGGAAAGCAGTGCCATGGAAAGGGAGCTGGGGGTGCTGGTTAGTGGCAAGTTGGGCAGGAGTCAGCAGTGCCCTGGCAGCCAGGAGGGCCCAGCGTGTCCTGGGGGCATCAGGCCCAGCACGGCCAGCCGGGCAAGGGAGGGGATTGTCCCGCTCTGCCCTGCCCTGGGGAGGCCTCAGCTCGAGTGCTGGGGGAGCTCTGGGTGCCACAATACAAGAAAGATATTGAGCCATTAGAGAGTGTCCAGTGGAGGGCCACGAGGCCGGTGAAGGGCCTGAAGCGTGTGAGGAGTGGCTGAGGGCACTTGGTCTGTTCAGCCTGGGGAAGAGGAGACTGAGGGGAGCCCTCACTGCAGTCACAACTTCCTTGCGAGGGGAAGAGGAGGGGCAGGCACTGATGTGGTAACCAGTGTCAAGACCCAAGGGAATGGCTACAAATTGTGTCAGGGGAGGTTTAGGTTGGATGTTAGGATAAGGTTCTTCACCTGGAGGGTGGTTGGGCACTGGAACAGGCTCCCCAGGGCAGTGGTCACAGCACCAACCCTGACAGAGTTCAAGAAGCGTTTGGACAACGTTCTTAGGGACATGGTGTGACTCTTGGGGATGGTGTTGTCCAGGGCCAGGAGTTGGACATGATAATCCTCATGGGCAACTCAGCATCTTCTCTGATTCTGTGAAATTGTCCAATATGTCCAATATGAATACTGCCAGTAGGGGAGAGGGGAGAAATAAGGTGCAGGGAAAGGCAGATGTTACTAGGCAAGCTGCAACTTCACTCCATGGTGAATTACCCATAGCTGTAGGAGTTTCTTAGACTTTCTCTGTTTTCTCTTGTCATACTTATTATTTAATGTGAAAAACCATCACTGTGTCTTTATCACAATTGTGGAAGTTAGGGAATAATTTCTGTGGGGTGGACTAGGTGATCCTGAAAGATTTCTTCCAAATTAAACCATTATGTGATTCCATGAAGCAGACTGATATCTTGTCCACTTGTACCTTTCTAGACAAGAGACATCTCTCTACCTCCACAACTGTCCTTTATTCTCTTACAGTAGAGTTTTGTCTCTACAATCTGTGAGACCTGCAAAACATAGAGCAATGGGTTTCTGTGATGTTCCCTCAAACCTGTCACAGGCAATATGTTGTTCATTTTACAATTTAGACAGCCTGTACTGATGTGCTGCACAGTTGAACGCTGTTGTTGTGTATTCCACAACTTGAGTTAAAATTGACTCAATTGCAGCTTAATAGGTGTTGAGCAGACTGTGTAAATGCAAGTCATTACTGCCTAAATGTTGTGGAGCATTATGGTGAGCGAAGACGAGTGTCAAATAAACCCTTTTATCCAAAGACAGAATAATTCCCTCCTTTAATCCTAAAACAAATGCAATTTGTGAAAAGTCAGACATGAAAGAGACGTGTACTTTGAAAGGCTTTATAAGCCGATATTGGGGTAAATGTGATATTCAGAGACACGTGTCATGCCTGTGGGTTAGAACAAATTCTGTAAATAATTAGTGGAGTAAAGTTCTGACAAATAAGTGGTAGGTGCTTTATCTGAGCTGAGTCTTTGCCTTTGTGGATTGTGATTAGTCTATCAGTGCCATATGTATGGTATTTTTTTGTTTTGGTTTAATATTCCATCATTTTCAACCTCATTTTAATCCAGTGATATGATAAACATAGTTTGTGTCTGGGAAAAGAAACAGCATTCTCACAGTTTAGTTTACCCTTCCTGACATTAAATACTTTCCAGGCACACTTTTGATTTATATTGCAGCATCTGACTTTGGATGTATTTATAATGGAAGTTTTAAGGGATACATGCTTATTTTGATACCTAGTGTTAAATGTCTTCAATATATACCATCACATTAAATTCCAGCTTGTAGATGCTACTGGGTTTGACTTGGAGATTGCAAGCAATATCCTAGTGGAGACTGAAAGCTCACACCTTAACAGCCTGTTTCAGTTATCCCATAGGTATTGCATAGCCTTTCTTTTCATGGGAAATATAGAGGTAGATGCTATCACTAATAGTGCTGAAAAAGCCTTACTTTGTGTCTCTCTATGGACTATATTCAAGTCCCATTAAGATCAATTAGAAGATTTTTTCCTGCCTGCAAAGAAAGCAGAGTGGGCTTTACGTCTTTGAACTGCACTGGCTGCAAATGTTTTCAGCACACAAACCATCTTAGACATCAGTTTGGAAAAACCATTTCTGACAGCACCTGGGATTGTTTGCATGTTCACAAAAATACTGCCTTAAAAACAACTCATTAAGGTATGCTTAGTTGCAAACACATTTTAGAGCATTGTTAATTGAGAAAGTGTTGAGGTGTTAAAAGTTTTGGGTTTTTTTAGTAAGTTTAGAAGAGACACTATTAATTATAGCGAATCTGCCATGTAGAAATGCACAGGTGCTGTGCCAAAGGTCCTTTGTAGCATTAGGACTGTTATGAGTATAAAAAAGTCTGTGTGTTTTTGTAATCTGTTTTTTCTGTCTGAGCAAGGTTCTGCCATCTTATGTTATTCATCATACGTGATGAAAAGGTCTAATGAATGTCTTTTTTTGCATGCCTGGAAAAGACCACAGGAAATCTCTATAAACATCAGTGGCCAATATCAGCTTGAGAGTTCACATCAAGGTTCGGCTTCCATAAAAAGCTAATTGCAGTTAGTTCTGGGAATTTTGGTAGGGTTAACTGTAGTGGAGATGCTACCTATATTTCTCTC